>JALBCR010000435.1:290000-565000 GCA_030710515.1 Abscondita cerata | reverse complement strand
CATATAAATAGAAATAAAGAGATTCATTCTGTAGATTTTTACGAGATAGAAATTATGAAGGATTTCACAATCAAAAAAAATTGAGAATTGCAATTAAAAAATATTTGAAAAGTCTCGGTTGATGTGAGTCAATAGTACTACAAGACAGTGAATAGAAAACTATGTAATTTAATTATTAAATTAACATAAAACCATGAAAGAATTACTAAAATATCGTAACACGTATGTAAACCAAACAAAATCTTGTATTCCACTGTATCACTACAACAACGTAAAAAAAAATCTTATTTCTGACAGTGATATTATAAACTTATATCGTCATAGTTACGCTATCAACAAAGAGGGTCATAACTTCCTTGGGACATTATAGATTCTATAATTCTTTCTATCTTACACAAGTAAAAATAAAATAAAAAATGCTAATGTATATATTTATGAAATGAAAACTGAACCGTATTTTATTTATTCGCGCCATTACAAATAATAAATGTACAATTTTGAAATGTTCCCTGAAAATTACTACCACCACTGAAAACAATTTCATTTTTTGTATGGCTGGAGCTTCTGTTCACTACAATCGAGGTACCTACCGCTTCTAATGGCAAAGTATACGAGGATATATGGAAAAATTCTTAGCCTACTATAGAACCATACAAACCAGACCTCCACAGCTTCTATTACCTCCTTGTTGGAAGAAAATGTACGACCTTTTAAACTTTTTTTCAGTTGAGGAAAGAGGTGATAGTCGGACGGACCAAATCGGGTGAATAAGGGGGTGTTCTAGTAATTCAAACCCTAAATCACAAATTTTTGCATGGCAACATGAGATTTGTGTGCAGGGCGTTGTCCTGCAAAAACAAAACACCTTTGGATAGCTTTCCGCGTCTTTTCTCTTTAATATTTTCCCGTAGAGTGGTCAGTAATGTCGAATAGTAATCTCCAGTTATTGTTCTACCTTATCCAAAAAATCAATCATGATTACTCCATGGTAATCCCAAAAAACTGAAGCAAGAACTTTTCCAGCAGATTTTTGGACACGAAACTTCTTAGGTCTTGGAGAACCAGAGTGTCGCCATTCCATCGATTGTTGCTTTGTTTCTGAATCGTAGAAATGTACCCAAGTCTCATCCATAGTAACAATTCGGTTTAAGAAGTCTACATCGTTTTCAAATCGAGCACAGATCGAACGCGATGCTTCTACCCTTGCACGCTTTAAGTCAACATTCAAACATTTGGGGATCCATTTTGCAGCAATTTTCTCATGTCCAAATTGACGTGAACAATATGATGAACGCGTTTGAATAAAATATTCAGTGCTTCATATATCCGTTTTAGCCCAATTCGACGGTCTGATAAAATCATGTCATGAACTGCATCGATATTTTCGGGGACTGACACAGAAACTGGCCTTCGCGATCGGTCATCATCTTCAATGGAAAATTTACCTCTTTTGAAGCTTGCATTCCAATTTCTGACGGTCGCATACGAAGGATATTGATCACACAGGGTATTAAGCATATCTTCGTAAATCTGCTTACCTCTTAACCCTTTTAAATACAGGTACTTGATGATGGCTCGATACTTCAATTTTTCGATTTTCACAATGTCGGTGGGCATTATTGCGTGACTCTGGTTTACTTTTTGACGTCGAACTTTACACTGACACTTCTAATAAGTTATTGTTCGTTGCTATGGTAACGCAATATTTTGTTTATGCAAGGAACTGGTCTAGGCTAACTAGATATCAATACATCCTCGTACAAGATTTTATTTCTCAATTCCATGCTATCCTCCAGATACCCCTCCGCCACTGTGGAACTTTTCCAACCTCCATGTCTTTTTAAGTTAGTCATAGTTGCTCCTGCATTAGCTAGATCAATACCAGAAGTGCGACGAAGGCAATGTCCCGTATAGGAAGATGGGTTTGGCAATCCTAAATACCTTGCGATTTTGCTGGGGATTTTCCCAAACATGTTTTTCCAATTGGCTGAGATGTACACTCATAAAATTTAAAACTTGGACACCACAATTTCTGTAAACAAAAGTTTGCACATTGTGAAGCGGGCTTAAGGGTATCATTTACAATTCTAACAGCAGGTAGTCTCAGCAGGGGTTATCTTATAGAAGGACTGTAGAATGAATCATTACACTAAGCACGTTTTAAAAAATAGGTAATTTACGTTGCTTACTTAATTTTTTCTTTAAAGAATATATTTGAAGGTATCGCTAATTAAACACCATAGCTCGATTAATTATCGAATCAAAATTTTGTTTAGGAAATGTTTACAAAATAAAATTAGAAATAATTTTGATTTAAAAACGTCTACAAGCAATAACTTTTAAATTAAATCAAAAAACTAAACATGGTTATTTGGGTTGACTGATTATTACTTATTTTTAAATAAATCTAACCTACTAATTATTGTAAGTTATTAAAACAAAATCATTAAACTCTCTATTCATAATATTTAGTCCTTACAAAATGTATATTTTATGACGTTTCATTTTTTTCTGTAGTTAATATAAAAAGTGAAAATAAACACTAAGCAATTCTTATTGTCAACGTATATATTTAGTTTTTTGACAAGAATTTATTACATAATTATAATTAAGATACCAAGTTACAGTTTCAAATTAAATGAAAACGTTTTATAGTTACATAACTCTCATTTCATAAGATATAGTTCATATTAATATGCCTATTGTAAAGCTTCGTACACACCTGAACAACAAACCGAGGAACAAACAGAACAACGAATCGAACGGCAATCGGAACATTAATTTGGACGGTGCTACGTACGAATTTTAGAACAGATTCGCAAGTCCTGATTGTTCCACGAACGGTTTGCGGCGTTCCTGCAATTTGTCGGTTTTTCTCCGACATCAAAGAAAATGCGCGCGAATGCGTTTGCAGGTTTGGACGAATCTAAACAAAACGGCGAACAAACTTATGCGGGAGAATTAAATTATTTATTTTTTGTCCTCCCTTTTGTGGGTTTGTTGTGTTTTAGGTAATATTATGGAGTTGACAGAAGAAAAATGTTTTAAATTAATCAGTGTTTAAGAATACAAAAAAAGATGTCCCTATTAGCATCATTTGGGCGGGAAATTTCAAAAATAAAAAAAAAAAGCGAAGTAAATTATAATTTTTTACTCTTCTTTGTGCGTAAAAATTTGGTTGGCACTATCTTTTTGTTTTCCGCAATTTTCTCTTCTCAATAATTAATATATATAAACTGAAAAATACTGAAAATAATTATGGGAACAGCACAAACGTTCCGTTTGTTGTTCGGATTGTGAAAATCATAAAAGATCGTTTGTCGTTCTGTTTGACTTTCGGTTCGTTGTTATGTTTGTTGCTCGGTTTGTTGTTCAGGTGTGTACGAAGCTTTACAACTTAAGCAACAATTTTTTGGCAAATAAAGATTAGTTTGTGATGTAATATTAGAAACACAAATTTATATCATATCAAATTTATGACAACTTAAAACCAAGAACGTGTATGTTATTGCTAAGAAATTATTAAGGAAAAAGCGCAATTGCAGTGTAAATATTTATAATTAGATATTTTCGAAAGTCCTCTATTGTAATCTTAATATTTAAAAGAAAATTCTGTCCATTAGCATTATAAGGAAATGGCTTTTACTTTATGAATAAGTTTCAATAACAATAGAATATCCTTGCTTGTTTAATTTACTTCCTTTGAGTCATATTGCTCTAAGGGTTGTTACATTGGTCATTAGAAGTATGTAATAAATAAACAATTACCTACTGTTTGAGAAGGGGTAGTGTGAACCAATAAATAAAGTAAGAAATGTTAATTCCATTTTAGTTTAAAATTTCAAGTGTTGTGAAAATGCCACCTCATCTCGGTGCTGATTTGAAAGCGCGGATTGTTTCGGAATTAGCCGCAACGTGGACCACTAAAAGTTTTTAGAATGGAAGGAACTCGTTACGAAAGTAATCACATATGTCCTAAAAAACGAAGTGGTTACTTTTTTCTGTAAATATGTGGGGTTGGGTTAGCGCGCGGGGTCCAGGAGTTTGTTGGGCTATTGATGGACGTCTTGATTCTGCTGCGTACTTAGATATTTTGGAAACTATTATGAAACCTTCAGTCGAAGTGTTTTATCCAGACGAAGATTATATTTCCAACAAGTAAGTATTCTTATTTCACTATACTTTTTCCAAAAATAGTTCGGGATCTGTTGAATTAACATTTTCATAATGTATTTTTGTTGTTAAAGGACAACGCCCCTATTCATACTTCGCGGGTTGTGCGCAATTGGATACGAGAAAATAACTTGGAGCTGTTACCCTGGCCAGCAAAAGCCCAGATTTTAACATTATCGAAAATGTTTGGGCTCGAATACTTGCTGTTATCCGAAGACAACAAGGGCCAAATTTTATACCAGTAAACCGTAATGCACTAATTGCAGCCATTGATACCGCATGGGAAACGATTAATATTAATTATATTGATACCTTGATAGCGTCAATGAGCAGACGCCTCCAAGAATGTATCAATAATAATGGAGGTCACACCCATTATTGATTTCTTATATTTATTTATATAGTAATACCTTTATTTAAAAAAAACGTTTTCATTTAATTTTAAACTATAACTTGGTATCTTAATTATAATTATGTAATAAATTCTTGTCAAAAAACTAAATATATACGTTGACAATAAGAATTGCCTTAGTTTTTATTTTCACTTTTTATATTAACTACAGAAAAAATGAAACGTCATAAAATATACATTTTGTAAGGACTAAATATTATGAATAGAGAGTTTAATGATTTTTTCAATAACTTACAATAATTAGTAGGTTAGATTTATTTAAAAATAAGTAATAATCAGTCAACCCAAATAACCATGTTTAGTTTTTGATTTAATTTAAAAGTTATTGCTTGTAGACGTTTTTAAATCAAAATTATTTCTAATTTTATTTTGTAAACATTTCCTAAACAAAATTTTGATTCGATAATTAATCGAGCTATGGTGTTTAATTAGCGATACCTTCAAATATATTCTTTAAAGAAAAAATTAAGTAAGCAACGTAAATTACCTATTTTCTAAAACGTGCTTAGTGTAATGATTCATTCTACAGTCCTTCTATAAGATAACCCCTGCTGAGACTACCTGCTGTTAGAATTGTAAATGATACCCTTAAGCCCGCTTCACAATGTGCAAACTTTTGTTTACAGAAATTGTGGTGTCCAAGTTTTAAATTTCAAGAGTGTACATCTATTTTGTCGGAAGCTCAAAAAAATCGTTCAATACCTTTAGGACGCAAAGACATTAAAGTTTTAATAACGAAACAGAGAACTCTTTTCATCCACAATTGTAAATTTCTTCGATACACCAGTTTTACTTTCCGATATGTTCACTACCATAATGGAATCCTCTATATCCGATATTTTCATATTTCCTTCTGGATCCTCCAAAATAACCCATAATCAAAACAACCTAAAACAAAAAAAAGAAATAAATACACACAAGAAGGAAAATAAAAAAAAATTACCTAATGCAATAAATGCATTTCATTAGGAGCGTTCTTTAGAAATCTGATAACATCATTATGAGATAAAAGAGCAGACTTCTTCGGTTTATAACTCTTACTATTCCGTTTCAAAAAAGCGTATAGTTATTGAATTTGGTGATATCTCGTTTCTCATGTATATTCACCTTTGATTGTAGCATTGACCATTTAGTCCATAAAGAATTGAGACTATACGTTTCTGACTGCAACGAATAAACACAATTACTACCACATCTACCGAAAAACATAGAATATTCTTACCAATTCTTGAAAATATGATAGTAATACAGTTTCAGTGGCATCTTTTGGCATAACATTATTCCGTGTCAGCCACTCCAGATGTATCCTGTATTCTTTTTGGTATACGGCTTCACTTTTCGATGGAATTAATGATTCTCTTGCTTTTCAGCTTTTTTCAAAATCTGCTCTTTAATATTTGGGGTAGAAAAACGTTTTTAACGCAAACACAGCTTGATAACAAAGTTCTGTTTATAAACAAGTAACATAGCAACAACCTAGCAACAACAAAACTCTTATAATCAATGGTACCTGATTCAAATAAACAATATTTTATTAAAATTGCTCAGAAATAAAATCATCTATGTACCACGGCAATTAATAAGCCTTAATAACTTTAGGCAATTGCCAAAAATTTTGCTATCTGTAATTAAAGCCCTTATAATTCCCTTGATACATAAATAACTATTGGAAGTTTTTAGTAGAAATTTACCGCTGTCTGACAAGCGGATTTTAGAAGGACAAATCGTATTGGCATACAATTTTTTACCAACATAAATTATAATCCAAAAATTTTTTTGAAGTCTAAAAAATCGTTAATTCTTACCATAACAATTAGAAACATTTCCGAAAATTTTTTGGAAGTGAAGCAAATAGAAATTTTTTTCACATTTGAGAGCATACACAATCTACACATTAATTTAAAATGTCGGGTTTGATTCAGGGGCTTGAAATTTTTTTACCAAATACCACACAAGGGTAAATTATTGTACCAATAAGTCTCATGGCATCTAGTGTTGTCTTGTGATATTGCAACCCGACTGAAAACGCATTTGCATTAAAGGAACTTTGTCGATAGATGTGTAAGCAGTTACATACATATGTCAATTATTTGACTATGTGTTGGTAAAAATAGCCATCTTGAATCGCCTGATGTAGGTTCGCAAGGATTGTACAATATCAAACAAACATCCAGAATCACTCAACAGCTGTTTCATTCTTTCGGAAATTGTTTTTTGATCACGACTTGTTTGACCAGTTAAAACTACGACTGATAGTATTAGCTCACACCAATTCACGAATCATTTGATCTGTTAGTTCAGAAAAAGTTGCAATGATGTCTCAAAAGCGCATTCAATTAGCAATAGAAAAGAAATTCAGATCTTAAATGCACATGCTGCAGATAAAAGTAAAGAACAAGAAGGATACATCACGACACAAACGGAATTGACCAAAGGCAACAGTGACAACCCTTCTAGCATATTATCACTTATAATACAACGAATGGTCTGAATTATGCCTGAAATTTTTGTTAGTCAGATTACGAGTAGTTATTGCAACGTGCTTTAGCACGAATGGCAATTGTTCAGCTGCGAGTCAATCTGACTGACAAAAATTACCTACAATTTCACACCACGAGTTGTATTTGGTAAGACAAACCAAAGTATTTCCATTTACTTCGTTTTTGAATAGAATGCTTAAAGAATATGTTTTTTGATGATTAATATATGTTCCAATTTTTGTATTTTTGTCAACGTAGAGTGAATGCTATGAACCAGTGAAGAGCAGAAACATTTGACTTATAAATTAAAGCATTGTCATTGGTGACTTATTTATGAGTTGGATTGTCAAGAAAATTTAAAAATACAAGTAAGAAATCTAATAGTAGGATTCTTAATATTGATAGAAAGAAATTCCAATTAAAAGCAGAAATACAAATTTTAGACATAGAACAAAATTAATTCTGAAAAACTTAGCATTAAAAAAATTAAAAATTAAAGGAAATTGTGAGGATTCTTAAAAGAAGAAAACCGAAGAATTCGTAATGATACAAATGTTAGAATAAGCACCTCGGTGCAATCCACGTTACTTGATGTGAAAATGGAGGAAATATTAAATGTCGTAAAAAGAAATACCTGAAGAGTATGATAAAGCATCAACAAACATTTTTGGTAAATTTTTTAATATTTTGAAATAAAGGATTTATGATGCAAATGCAAAACTTTTAAAAGTTCAATAGTAATTTTACAAAAAGCTTTGGTAGTTTTTACGCAGGGCAATTTAATAATAATAAAATTTGGTTTCGTAAATTTACTACACGACTCATTACAACTTAGAAAAATTACAAAATATTTGAAGAAATTTAGAAAGCATTTACCAGAAATTTATTTAGCAGGATTAAAATACAAATATTATCATTTTAATAAATTTATTTGAAAATGTTTGATAGCGTTTTTATAATAAAACATTTACCATAAAGCAGTGTAGCAATATTGCAAAACAAATATTGCAATTTTGTTAAACAAATTCTACTCATAATGTTTGGTAATTTCAGTATACTGTATTGAATATTTATTATTTCAACTTAATTGCATTTTTACTGAACATTTTTCTAACAACCTGTGTGGTAATTTTCCAATGTGAGTATTGTAAATTTGTCAGACTATTTCTATCGAAAATCTATAGTATATTAGTTATTCACGTAATGTATTGTTATTATGCCACGAGACTTACTCAGGTTCCATGCAGGAATAAATTAAATTTTTTTATTATGATTTGCACTTTTGGTTGCTAAATGTTCTTACTGTGCCAAAGAACTACGTTGAAGGCTGGATGTCTTATCCAAATCTCTAATTGAAAGCTGTAGAAGAGTAAATAAAAATAACATTATATTAATGTATACGAGGATATATTGAAAAATTCTTAGCCTACTATAGAACCAAACAAAATTTCAATGTCAAAATATTTTATTACTCAACATATTCTCCTCTTAATTGGATACATTTATTACAGCAAACCTGCAACGTCTCTAGACCTTTCAAAAAAAATGTTTCTTCTTGCTCTACAAACCAGACCTCCACAGCTTCTATTACCTCCTTGTTGGAAGAAAATGTACGACCTTTTAAACTTTTTTCAGTTGAGGAAAGAGGTGATAGTCGGACGGAGCCAAATCGGGTGAATAAGGGGGGTGTTCTAGTAATTCAAACCCTAAATCACGAATTTTTTGCATGGCAACATGAGATTTGTGTGCAGGGGCGTTGTCCTGCAAAAACAAAACACCTTTGGATAGCTTTCCGCGTCTTTTTCTCTTTAATATTTTCCCGTAGAGTGGTCAGTAATGTCGAATAGTAATCTCCAGTTATTGTTCTACCCTTATCCAAAAATCAATCATGATTACTCCATGGCAATCCCAAAAACTGAAGCAAGAACTTTTCCAGCAGATTTTTGGACACGAAACTTCTTAGGTCTTGGAGAACCAGAGTGTCGCCATTCCATCGATTGTTGCTTTGTTTCTGGATCGTAGAAATGTACCCAAGTCTCATCCATAGTAACAATTCGGTTTAAGAAGTCTACATCGTTTTCAAATCGAGCACAGATCGAACGCGATGCTTCTACCCTTGCACGCTTTTGGTCAACATTCAAACATTTGGGGATCCATTTTGCAGCAATTTTTCTCATGTCCAAATTGACGTGAACAATATGATGAACGCGTTCGTATGAAATATTCAGTGCTTCAGATATCCGTTTTAGCCCAATTCGACGGTCTGATAAAATCATGCCATGAACTGCATCGATATTTTGGGGACTGACACAGAAACTGGCCTTCCCGATCGGTCATCATCTTCAATGGAAAATTTACCTCTTTTGAAGCTTGCATTCCAATTTTTGACGGTCGCATACGAAGGACATTGATCACCAAGGGTATTAAGCATATCTTCGTAAATTTGCTTACCTCTTAACCTTTTTAAATACAGGTACTTGATGATGCTCGATACTCCAATTTTTCGATTTTCACAATTTCGGTGGACATCTTTTTCATTTAATTTATTGCGTGACTCTGGTTTACTTTTTTGACGTCAAACTTTACACTGACACTTCTAATAAGTTATTGTTCGTTGCAATGGTAACGCAATATTTTGTTTATGCAAGGAACTGGTCTAGGCTAACTAGATATCAATACATCCTCGTATATAATATAGGCTTAAGTAGTAGTACAGAATAACGAAATAATAATATGTTAATCAGCAATGTATGGGTCGATCGCCTTTACCAGGTTAGATACTTTGGGATGAATCTTGGTACCCTTCTTTTTTCCACCTCACTTTGTACCTTTGGGAGGACAATTTTTAAGAATAATCTGAAATTTACCATAATAAATGAACAAACAAAAAAAAAGAAACGGTGTAATTTTAATATACTATGACTGGAAATGTAGAAGATAGGTAGTGACAGAGGAATATGAAGTGTCATCTGTTATTGAAGTGTATTATGAGCTTTATGTCTATTTGATAACATTTTATTATTATTATTAATTAAGCTAATATTTTTTTAAATAAAACAATCAACTTTGAAAGTGTCCTCACAACTTAAGGTGTTATTCTAATTTCTAATCGTTTACAAGCAATAAAACTTCAAGAGCAATTTAGTAATAAATATTTAAATTTTATCTCTTGAATAAACTTTTAATTGTTTTGACGTGATTACTTACAGAAAAACGAAAATAAATAATTTTAGAACAATTGTAATTTCTTGGCCCATATATTTCAAATTAACAAGTTCTGTTTTGAAGTTTAGAACTTTAAATCGCTGTAATCAGTAAACCGTTCAACCACTTGCCAGACATTTAAAATTTTAATAATATAAAGCTTTTAATTTTATCATGTCTTTGACTAAAGTTTAAATTATTAACCTAAAAACACCCTTGGGGTCTTTTAGCTTGTAAATATAATTTCTTTGAAAGTACATATTATTTTGTCATTATTCTAAAGTAATTCTTTATTGTTTTTAAGAAAAACGCTTTTGAATGGTTTGTTTACAATAACGTTATATAACCAATTTAGAAAATGTTAATTAATATAAAATGCTTTGTCAAGATGAACCAATCTACTATTGCACACGGTTTTGTCACCACACTATACAGGTTTACACTAATCTTATGGGGCACCATACATAACACTTACATTACAATATAATTTTCAAAATGTACCATACGAATAAATAAATAAAATAAATAGTGCACCTAATTCAAAAGCTAACGATTCATTAGGAAAAAAGTTATTCAAAAGAATTTATTTGAAAGATTCTATTTTCAGCTCACGTAACCCCGTCCATTTTCGGTTTGAAAAATGTTTAGGAATTGGCATTATTATCCACCTAAGTTTTTTTTGATATTCTTTTTGAACACTCCTGTACTTATTCAACATTCAAAATTTTTTAAACTCACTGGTTTTTGTAGTTAAAGATGAGGTGCTAGTTTCACAGACGTTATTTTTTTAAAGTTTTCCTAATTTAAACACCCCATTGATAAATAAAATCAACAAGTGGTCAGATAACTTCAATATGAAAAAACACCTCCACAAACAACAAAAACCAACACCCCACACCCAAAAAAAAAAAAAAAAAAAAAAAAAAAAAAACCACCCACAAAACAGTCGTATTTTTTTAATTCGCATCAGTTTGATAGTTCTTTACCAAACTTCAAATTTTACAAGCGTGATGAATTTCTTTTTAAAAATATTTCTATGATTGAGTGCATTTGATTTTAATTGAAAGTTTACTATTTACTGCACTTTTGAAAGTTTAGTTTTTTTCAGATTCTAAATTACAATCGATATAGGTTATATACCGGGTGGGTTTTGAAAACGAAACAGATACGTTTTGGGCCTTTAGCTATTTTTTTCAAAAAACCCTCGGACTAGTCAATTTTATTTTTGAGGGGGACAATTGATTAGACTAGTTTGACATTTGTCAATTCAGCCCCTAGGCGGGGGCGTCATGCGCCCTAAAAATTTTAAATAGCACTAGGGGTTAAGTGACATATCATTTTAAAGCCCATCGAATTATCTTTCTAACGGCATATTATTTTTTAAATTTGAACGATTAGTATTCAAATTATTACGTTTCCAAGGTTTTGTTTCAATGCATTTGTTGTGCCTATTTCAATTTCTGATAAAGATCGTGCTACCTGTTAATAATTGATATTTTTTGCTACTAGTGTCATCGATTAGACATTTTTTATTGTAATATGTAACAAAAATTCTAACATAATTTGCGTTAGTGTTTGTAGTTAAACGAACATAAAAAAACCTCTATTTTGACTACGTTATCAGCTTATTGTTGCTTGTGCAATTGAACAACATTATGGTTTACTCCATTGCCGAGAAGGTGACAATTATTTCAGTTTTCTATAGAAATAATCAGTGTGCTAATAGAACAGCAGAGCAATTTAATCAACAGCACTTGGATAAACATGTTAATCGGAAGTACGTCTTGGAGTTAGTGGCAAAGTATCAAGAGACTGGATCTGTTTGTAATATGAAGCGACAGTCCGATAGAAATGAAGCAGTAGGCGGTTCTTGGACATGTTGCTTTGAATTCTCGAACGAGTACGAGAAATTGGCAGCTGAATCTGGTTTTGGGCGAAGCATCATTCGAAATGTTTTGAAACAGCATAAATTCCACCCTTACAAAGTTCATCTCGTACAAGAACTGAATGAAGATGACTTTGACCGCCGCCTACAATTTTTCGAAGTGACGAGTGAACGAGCTATTAACAATCCTGATTTTATTTTCAATATCTGCTTTTCGGACGAGTGCACTTTTTCCATTAATGATACTGTCAATCGCCATAACTGTCGTTATTGGTGTGATTCTAATCCCAGGGTATTTAATGACAGTCATACGCAACATCAAGAAAAATTAAATGTGTGGGCCGGAATTTTTGGTGACCGTATTGTTGGTCCTTTTTCTTATCAGGTAACCTGACCGGAGAGATGTACTTGGATTTGTTGGAAAATAGCATTGATCTTATGTTGACTGACATTATTGAAAATAATGAGCATTTTATGTAAAAATTTTTTTTTTTTTTATAGTAGGGTTCTTCTTTTTTTTTTTCTTTTTTTTTTTTTTTATTTTTTTATAATATTTATATAAAAATTTATTGAAAAAAAAAAGACTATATAAAGTATCGCACGTTCTCTAAATTTTTTTCTCTTTTTTTTTTTTTTTGTGGGGCCATTTAATTAGTCTAAAATTTAGGATACTAAACCGACTTCCTTACAAGACCTACGCGAACGGATTGTCAACGAATGCCACCAAATTTAAAATGATATGTCACTTGACCTCTGGTGCTATTTAAAATTTTTAGGGCGCATGACGCCCCCGCCTAGGAGTTGAATTGACAAATGTCAAACTAATTTAGTCAATTATCCCCCTCGAAAATAAAATTAACCTGTCCGAGGTTTTTTGTGAAAAAAAATAGCTAAAGGCCTAAAAACGTATCTGTTTCGTTTTCAAAAACCCACCCGGTACCTATACTAAATGATTACAGTTTAACACTAATTTATTTTGTATATAAAATGGTAATAAAATTGGAATTATGGACCTACACATGCCTCAATCAGTGAAACAAAACTAACTTTGTTAGAGCTCCGAAATTAGTAACAACTAACGAATTAATGAAAATTAATATTTTCCAAAAAACACGCGAACAAATATTCTTTCATTGCTACAGATCCACAATATGGTTAGAATTTGGTCCATATGATACCTTTACATTTACAGGATCTTCATCCAGTACCAGTAGTATGAAGCATATTAAATGTAAATGTTATGTTACTTAAAATTCAAGAAGATCCTCCGTGTTTGTTGTTATTATCACTGTTATAAAATACCAAAAGATTGACATACTATGATAGAAAAAAAATGTAAAGAACCTGAAAAATTAAATCCGAAACTCTCTAATAATTAAAAACTAGTTGAGTTTATGTATTATTCTCAAAAACTTTTTCAAATTTTTGGCACAGCAATAATTTGACAAACTAGTACTAAAAAAGTACATACCTACAATTCAAAGCAAAAGAAAAATACATAATGAGTTTTAAAATAACAATGTCAAACTTCTAGTTCTTGCCAAAATACTTGTGATCTGAAACAATTGTACATCAATTTTGTAGACGCTTTTACCCCTTGATACAAAATTTTTAGAATTACATTATAATCAAAAGAGCAAAATTTTTTAACCATAGGATGTAATGACTTTGTATAAAAATTCTGTTTAAAGTTTAAAAATTTTCACTTTAGAAAAACTAATAGAACTTTTAACTAGTGAATTTGAAAATTTATTGAATAAAAATTGCTATTTTAAAAATAATAAAAGGTGGTGAAATAGCAGATCGAATGATTTTTTAACCACAAAAAAAATTTAAAGTGTATTCGCAATTTGAACTAGTGATTGTTTTCACATCGAGAAAAACGAATATCCCAAAGTTATCGTATAATGGATGCACTGGAAGAAATAAAGTATACAGCTTACTTAAAAATTCCTGTTTAAGGTTTAAAAAATTGCCTTTGAAAAAAAAACAAAATACATTTAAGAAGCTGTGTTAAAAAATCTTGCTGGTGATTTTAAAAATACTTTACTTATACGTTTTGAAAACGGGTCATAGAATTCTAGCATTGTGAACTGTTTTTTCGAATTCCTGCTCTCCCTTTCATGTGACAAAATGGTTTTGGTATTAAAACGCAGCTACAATTATTGCGCATAGCGCTCACTATCAGAAATCAGCTGAATTACACGGTTTTTTTAAAAATTCATCAATGAAAATTAGTAATTTTTGATGTTTATTTATTGTAACCTTCTTATTTAATTTAGTTCTAACATCATTTAAAGTTGTACCTTGGGAATAAAGCTTTTTATTTGCTTATTAATGACTTTCCTTTTAGCCTTATTGTCAAAACGTAGGAATGTTGATTGTTTAGACAACCCAATACTATTTTTCTTGCATTATCAAAACCTACTTTTATTTTTATTGACATTTTTTTTTAAACAACGTGAAATTCAGCTGACTCATAATAGCAACAGCTATACGGACTAATTTTAGCTTCATTTTGATACCAAAACCATTAACCTATGACCCGTTTTTAAAAGCACCACCCTTTATATTTAAAATATGGTGGCGTAGTAAAGTAACAATACGTGTCAGAGAAAAAAAAATGGTGAAATTACAATGCATTTATTTACAATTGTAGTAAATCGAATTACACACTATGTTTGTAAATTTCAAAATCTTCTTATTGGAAATTGAATAACCGTTCGGTAAAAGTACAATACGTGTAAGTGAAATGCATGTCTTGCGACACCTCGTGTATAAAGAACACGTACAAACGTGTAAGGTTCTCTCATATCACTAATTTTGAAACTGAAAGGTTAGGAATTATGTACTTTTTATGCGCTAATGTTGAACCGACTTTAAAAATTTTGTACTCCAAAATTAGTCATGTTTTTTGAAGGTCGAAATGTGGGGTGTGTGGCTTGCGTAAAAGCTACACTCCCCATACAGAAAATCATTGAAAGGGTGGTAAATCGCAAAAAGAAGAGTACAGGAATTGTGTGCTTTTTTTGTGCTAGGAGATGAGACAAGACTTGGTACGGTAAGGTCATCTACTACGAAGATATGGGGAATGAAAACTTTATCGATTCTAAGCGTCTAATGATATACATACGATTTTAAAAATTAAATGCTAGGATTATGTACTTTTTATGTGCTAGAAAATGAAATAAGACCTGGTACGGTAAGGTCTTCTCCTAAGAAGATATGGAAATGAAGCGTCTAGTGATATACATACGATATGATCTAACGACACCAAGTGATGAATATATAGTGATGAGGAGAAATGTGGTGAGGAATAATGCTAAAAATAATAATTTTTACATCCCTTGTTACCAAAAAAGAAGTATAACAAATCGCGATTTTTCCTCTTTCGGATCATATTAGTGCAAGAGTTTTTTTGGTACAAAATTTAGACATAGTGCCAAAAGATAGCTTATTGATAGTAGAACATGATGACACCTTGAAATCAGGGGTACATAATTTTTACATTCCTTATTACCGACCAGTATAACAAATTGCAATTTTTCCCCTTTCCGAACTTATTACTGGAAGAGTTTTTGCGGTACAAAATTCACTTAATGTGCCAAGAAATATCTTTTTAATAGTAGAATATGGTAACAGTTTGAAATCATGGGTACATAATTTTTAATAAAAAATACATTTCAGAAATTATTTTATTTCGTATTTAATTGTCTCATCCTTCATTTTTGACTGTAAATAACTACCTTCACTAAATTTTAATATTTTAGCTTATTTCATTTCGCAAAATAAGTAAAAAAAATTTTCTTTGTCAGAAATTTCATACTTCTCCTCCCCCCCTTGTTACTAATTTCATCCCTACCTATCTAATTACCTTCAGCATTATTTCTCACTACATTTCTCCTCATCACTATATATTCATCACTTGGTGTCGTTAGATCATATCGTATGTATATCACTAGACGCTTAGAATCGATAAAGTCTTTATTTCCCATATCTTCTTAGGGGAAGATCTTACCGTACCAGGTTTTGTCTCATTTCCTACCACATAAAAAGTACATAATCCTAGCCCTTAAGTTTTAAAATTGTATGTATATCATTACACGCTTAGAATCAATTAAGTTTTCATTCCCCATATCTTCGTAGTGGATGACCTTACCGTACCAAGTCTTGTCTCATCTCCTAACACATAAAAGGTACATAATTCTTGTACTTTTCTTTTACGATTGGACCACACTTTTAATGATTTGGGGGGGGGCAAAAAAAAGAAGGAAAAAAAAAAAAAAAAAAAAAGGGACGGACCTTACTTTAGATGTCTTGGAATATTACTAAAATTTTATTACACTTTGTATTGCTACACAGTAATTTATAATTTTGCTCGTATTTTGTTTTGCAAAACAATAATAATTTTACAAAAGAAATTAACCGTGAAGGGATAGGAAGACCTCTTTACAATCAGTACCTATATAATTAAACCTATGTCGAATCTAATAAATTATAAACGGTAAACGTAAAATTTGCTAATTTAATATGAAATTTGGGAGCTGTTATAAAATATTTAGGCATAGTATACAAATAACCGTTTTAACAAACAAAGTTTTGTTAAAATAATTTTAAATAAATAATTTGTTGGCCGGTTTTGATCTACAATTTATAATTTAATTATCAGCGTTTATTAAGTATCTATAATCAAAAAATTGTGAATTTTACTATAAAAGATGAAAATTCCGTTTTTCTCGTGAAAAGAATTTTCTCACTAACAACAGCAAGTGAGCAACCTTTCAAGAAGTCAACAATAGTTGAACATGAAATTAGCAATGGACAAGATATTCTTTGAGAGTTCTAAGTTGCTAGCAACGGTTAACATTATCACAACATCCAGACTACTTCAACAGAAAGAAAGAAATATAAAGAATCCGTTGCTCAACAGCACTTTACGAAAATTTGCATTAGACCGGGGAAATGCAAGTCTCATCTATTTTGAACCAGTGTTGATCCCTCAAATTAGGAAAACGTTAGGAAAAAATGCTAATAAACGACGGTGTTTTGACCCAACTCTAGACGACAGTAGATTAATTCATGTTCAGAAAAAAGTTTTTGTTTTGACAACGGCTTTGGCTAAGGTATTATCAACTCCTACCATTGTCATTTATAACTTTTGAAAATAAACTTATAAGTAACATACAATTTTGTAACAACATCGTCTTTTAGGTAATAGAAATTACAGGGCTGAAGATTCTAAATAATATCATCATCACTATGATTCAAAGAATTACCCCTAAACTAATACCTTAAATGGTGCCTTAATTTTAACAAATACAACAAAATTGCTTTTGATTTATTGTTTATATTGATAAATTACATAGTAATTTGTAAAAAAGTTGGTATTTTTGCTGTAAGTTTGAGTTTCATAAATCCGGCCTAACTGTA
This sequence comes from Abscondita cerata, assembly GCA_030710515.1. Classification (NCBI taxonomy): domain Eukaryota; kingdom Metazoa; phylum Arthropoda; class Insecta; order Coleoptera; family Lampyridae; genus Abscondita; species Abscondita cerata. The sequence continues at coordinate 547,416 of JALBCR010000435.1, read as the reverse complement.
ATTTCAGAGAATTACCCTTAAACTAAAACCTTAAATGGTGCTTTAATTTTAACAAATACAACAAAATTACTTTTGATTTAATGTTTACATCGATAAACTACATAGTGATCTGTAAAAAAGTTGGTATTTTTGCTGTTGGTTTCAGATTTAAAAATCCGGTCCAACCGTAGTTTCAAAGAATTGCCCCTATACTAATACCTTAAATGGTCCCTTAGTTTTAACAAATACAACAAAATTGCTTTTAATTTATTGTTTACATCGATAAACTACATAGTAATCTGTAAAAAAGTTGGTATTTTTGCTGTTGGTTTCAGATTTAAAAATCCGGTCCGTAGTTTCAATGAATTACTCCTAAACTAATACCTTAAATGGTGCTTTATTTTTAACAAACACAACAAAATTGCTTTTAATTTATTGTTTACATCGATAAACTATATAGTAATCTGTAAAAAAGTTGGTATTTTGGCTGTAAGTTTCAGTTTCATAAATCCGGCCTAACTGTAATTTTAGAGAATCACCCCTAAACTAATACCTTAAATGGTGCCTTAATTTTAACAAATGCAACAAAATTGTTTTTGATTTATTGTTTATATTGATAAACTACATAGTAATCTGTAAAAAGTTGGTATTTTTGCTGTAAGTTTCAGTTTCATAAATCCGGCCTAACTGTAATTTCAGAGAATTACCCTTAAACTAAAACCTTAAATGGTGCTTTAATTTTAAAAAATACAACAAAATTGCTTTTGATTTAATGTTTACATCGATAAACTACATAGTGATTTGTAAAAAAGTTGGTATTTTTGCTGTTGGTTTCAGATTTAAAAATCCGGTCCAACCGTAGTTTCAAAGAATTGCCCCTAAACTAATACCTTAAATGGTGCCTTAGTTTTAACAAATACAACAAAATTGCTTTTGATTTATTGTTTACATTGATAAACTACATAGTGATCTGTAAAAAAGTTGGTATTTTTGCTGTTGGTTTCAGATTTAAAATCCGGTCCGTAGTTTCAATGAAATACCCCTAAACTAATACCTTAAATGGTGCTTTAATTTTAACAAATACAATAAAATTGCTTTTAATTTATTGTTTACATCAATAACCTATATAGTAATCTGTAAAATAGTTGGTATTTTTGCTGTAAGTTTCAGTTTTATAAATCCGGCCTAACTGTAATTTTAGAGAATCACCCCTAAACTAATACCTTGAATGGTGCCTTAATTTTAACAAATACAACAAAATTGCTTTTGATTTATTGTTTATATCGATAAACTACATAGTAATCTGTAAAAAAGTTGGTATTTTTGCTGTAAGTTTCAGTTTCATAAATCCGGCCTAACTGTAATTTCAGAGAATTACCCTTAAACTAAAACCTTAAATGGTGCTTTAATTTTAAAAAATACAACAAAATTGCTTTTGATTTAATGTTTATATTGATAAACTACATAGTAATCTGTAAAAAAGTGGGTATTTTTGCTGTAAGTTTCAGTTTTATAAATCCGGCCTAACTGTAATTTTTAGAGTCACCCTAAATTAATACCTTAAATGGTGCCCTAATTTTAACAAATACAACAAAATTAAATTAAATTTTTACTGTAAGAATTTGTGTTGCTTCTCATAACTCTACTACGAACTAGCACCTATATTCTATAAAATGTTACTATCTTTTATAAATGAATTAATAGTTTGAATTAATTTACATTGACGTTTTTTGTTTCTTAATTAAATACATCTTTTTATTAGAAAGCGTAAAGAAAGTAAAGAACATAATTCGAGCTAGAATTTTTTTTATGCTTTAGCACAAAATACACTATTAAACATATTTTAAAACTAACGCTTAAAATTATTGGATATTTATAATTATATTAAATTTAATAAAATAATTTAATTGGTTTTAACATCTGTCATTAATTGTGGGGTTTAGATTCTGAAACTGACTTTTAATTAATTTTAAAATTAATTAATTAAAAATATATTGGAAAGTGACAATATCATTAACTAATATAATGTTATATTGTCGCTTTCTAATCGTGTACAACAAATTTGAATTGTTTTAGTGATGTCTATTTTTAACAATAAAGAAAATCGTTGCATCCACATACACGATTGATATAAGTGTGTACAGGTATTGAATAACAAACAAAAATAAAAAATATAATTCTGCTTACACAAGCAGAACGGAAGTGAGCTAAATTGAAAATCGTTGTTAGTCACTATCTAAATTAATTCTGTAGTGAAATGCCTGAAGTAGGTAATTAAAATCGCAGGTTATGAAAGTTTCCTAATTTTTTATGGATATAATTTATAAACAACGGCAAAGTATTTACTTTAATTGTTAAAACTTACTGTTACAAGAATGGATTTTCACCTACAATTAATTATTATTGATTTTTTCTAATCATAATTTTTTGTTTATGAATATGTGAATTGACAATTGAATTGAAAAAATATATACCTACAATTTTGTACAGTTGAAACGTATTTCGTAAAACTAATAAATACTAGAAATATTTAAAGAAATAACGATGAATTAAAGCAGACTGAAATATTTTTCTTCATGAAATTTTTTTACCTCGCGTGACATGATAAGACAATAAATACGTCAAAAAATACATTTCGAAAGCCAAGCTTATTTTTTATTTAAAACGACATACTCATAAAACGTTATTATATTCTAACCAGTTGAGGAAAAAGGTCTCTGGACAATTGTAAAATTCAAAATGTGTTAACATCATACATTTTTTAACCCATATGTGACATTTTTATTTTAAAGTAACGGATCAACTTCAATGATGACGTTATTTAAAAAAAGTATTTGCAGAAACGATACTTTTACCATTACATTGTTTGTGCTACAGGCTGTGATACTATTGCGAAATTACAATTGGGTTTCTGACAGTCCAAGTGGGGCAATCAATGTAACTTTTAGAAGTGATTTACGTGAAGGGGCACTTAAAGAAGCGTCCTATTCTATTTGGTTTAAGGTCCATTTTAAATCGCTCTATAAAATTATAAACAAAAGATTAATTTGTAAACAATTAATTTGTTTAAAGAAATTTTGTAGCTATAAAAAGCATTACCGATAAAAACGGTACGGTTATATTTTGCTCAAAATTTGTTTTTTTTTTCTGGGAAAGAAAAATTTTAAACAGACTTGTAAAAAAACATTGAAATCAAATATTTTAACTGCGATCAATAATTCAAAAACCTACTAAATCCAGTTTTAAATCACCATGTATGTATCTCTTCTTTGGTTCACTGTTTTCTATGTATTTAATGGACCAATTAAGGTCGTTACGGCTGGACTAAAACGCAAGAAGTAGACAGGAGGAAACCTAAAGATTAATATTTCGGAAATCCGAAAGAAAGATCTAACATAATTAGGGAAGTGAGTAGAAATTAATAAAAATTAGTTACAACAGCATGCAAAAAAAGAGAATCAAAAGGAAAATAAACAGCGAAAGTCACCCCTAAAAATTTTAATATAGGCAACCCACTGCACAACAAAAAAGTAATGTTGTACAACGTCAAAAATTCTAAATTTAAAAAGGAGTAAAGACATAAGTGTCGAGTGTTAAAAATCGATAAAAGTAGACCCTCTACGGGTTGAGCGTTTTTTCTGCGATCGTAGAGGGGTGAAAGTAGATAGAAGAGATAGAGCTAGAAAAAATTTAAAAAATATTTAAAGAAATTGCCCTAAATATGGCCAAATGAATAGGAGGCTGTTCTAGTCTAGTCCAGTGGATTTAGGAAATTTTTGTAGGGGTGAGACACTATTTTTGTATATATTTTTCTCTTACACTTCATTCAAAAGGGTTTTCTTCTGTGAGTTTAACTCTAAGTTTGCGCACCCGGAAAACCAACCCTTTCTCCGCAATCTTATATTTGGTGTTTTTTGGAAATTTTCATATCTCGCGTTCTAATTATCGCATAGCCATAAACTTGTGGTCTTTTAGTTATATTTTCAACAAGGTTGTATGACAAAAACTGTGCATTTAACGGAAAAAAGTTATTGCTCTTCAAAGTCGACAGAACTACTTAAAAAATGTTTTTTTCCTATTCGGCTCCCATCTATTTTCCGGTCCACCTGACGCTGTTAACCTGGCTTGATGTCCAAAACCGACTTATCGCGTTTACCTTCCACGAACTCAGCAGCGAAGCAACATTCCCTTCAAACATATTATCAAGTGCAAAAGTGGATCGGTGCAGAGGTAAATGCATATGAAGCCAATGGTAACTGATTAGGAAACGATACCACGCATACTTCTGGATATTGTATTCTGTGGATGTACAACCAACAGTAGCAGGGCTTGTGGATGTCGAAAAGCAGGTTTGAAAATGTTCTATTTTGAGCATGATTTGCTGTGGAGAAACCTGCACTACCGCAGAAGAAGATGTAGACGACTCGAATGACGAAGACGACGAAGTTGATGACAAATTTCCAACGAGGTACTTTTACCAAAATCAACCCCTTATTGCTTTTGGTTTCAGACTGAGAATATGAAAAGTTTTCTACCAGCAGAAATTCATCTTTTAAAAATTTTACATTAACCAAATGTTCAATCATAGTATTCGTTTTTGACTGGGAATCGGACAATATATTTTCTGGTTACAATTTTATTTTAAAATTTGGAAAGTTCTATACTATCGAAAACATTCTGGAAACTATTGCATCAATAGTACCCCCACTACTCCATCGTTTTCTCACTTTCGGTCATTTTCAGTCATCTTTGCATGTATTTTTTGCGTGTTTCGTTCCTTTCAATTTCAACCTTACAATTTTTTTTTATTTTTGACAATTGGACGACTACACGAGCATTCAGCCTCGATTGGATTTATTGTTTTAAAAAATTAAAATCGCAATTTTACATAAAATAATTGCCCGACAATGGCAGGATTTTGCACACATTAAATACGTATTATTACCTCCTATTTCCTGAAAGATTTATGCTACATCTCAAAAAATGACGGATCTACAAATTTAAAAAAAAACCCAAATATTTTACTTTTTCCGACTTTTCTCGGAAAGTTATTACCTGATCGAGTCGAATTAGTGCTCATTTTATTCCTATTTTTATCCTCTACAACTTTTCTTTTTTATACAATTAACATTGGTTCATTACTTTTCAGTCAGAAAAAAAAAGTTGAGAAAAAACACGTTTTTTTGGCATTTAAATAATAATTAACAATAAAATGACAATTTATTTTCCGTATAAAACATGAATAATAAGGTACTTTATACTATTTACAATTGCATGGCGCAGGCGATATCCTACTATTATTTTTGTCAAAAAATTACTTATTATTTGCTCTATTGACTGGGGTAATACTTTTGTAGCAAACACCGTATAGAGAGTTTCTCTGCAGATTCTCATGACATAATTTGAGTGTTTTTCCTCCACTCTCTAGGTTATCCCCGAAATGACGTCACAACTAGAAACACCGGTATCTCCGAAACCATTTAATCGATTTTCATAAAATTGGTGGCATTGGAAAGGTAATTAAAAAACTAATACTTTTTATTTCAAATAGGATTCTTTATTTAAAATTCGATATTTTCATGCATTTTTTCAAATTTTCTCGGAAACTGTAAAGTTTAGTTAAAAATATATTCTGAGATTTTTTATTCTCTGATATCTTAGCTTTACATAGAGTATTTAATATTTATTGTCGGTTCCAAAGTTTAAATTATATTACCCATAATACAATACTAATAAGTATATTGTTAATATAATCTATTTATTACATAATTCAATAAGAAGTTTATAGTAAATGAAGCTTTCGTAAAATTTTTAACATAGCCATATAAAATTTGTCCTTTATTTTGAATTTGATTACAAATAATCGATAATATTAATTTATAAAAAAATGTTATTATTTTGTTTTATGTAAGTTTTATAATATCCAAAACGTATTTACCTATACGTTCGTCTTTCGGTGTTCAAGACACGGGTACCTCTAAAATGGTTTCTTCTGTACATGATATTGTAAAAATCTAGAATTCAAATTAAAGAAGTTTCGATAAAGTACGACATACCAGCCCTATTGCATATTGTGCACTTATCTTAAGAAAAGCTTTTTAAAACTTTGATTTATCTGACCGATTCTGTGACACAAATGATTTCAAGAACTCTATCAAGCAGAAATGCCAAATAAAACATTCGGAAATTAGAAACCCACTGATTTCTTCAAACAGTGTATTACATGCATGATATTTCACGAAAGAAACGCTAATGTAAGTAATGAATGGTCGGCTATCTATGGTGCGTGTAGGAGTAGAACATTGATAGCAATCTTTAATTACTTAGGTCTTAGTATTGGTTATGTCAAAGTTTTGCGTAACCATAATGATCTAGCCCAGTTTACTATTTTTTAGAGTGGTGATAACGTCTCAATACCAAGTCATTTTAGTAAGGTAGAATGTACAATTAGGACACTGGACAATTTTGACCATGAGGAATAAACTTTATCAGGAATTATGGTAGTCATGATATGGTTTGCGTTTTATTTTAGAATAAACGTAAAGAAATTCCATTAAAATCAAATTTATCGGAAACTATCGTACGCCATGCACTTAAAAAAATAGATTAAACTCTTTTTTGCCTAGCTTTACTTCTACATATCAAGCCAGCAAAATCTCCCAATTTAGATCAGAATTACAAAATAGAAACAGAGAAATATCATGCAGATACAATGTTACTAGATGAATTTGTCCTGTCTTAGAATTTATTCAACGCTACAATAGATTCTGAAACTTTGAGACTCAAGCAAGTTAGTTTCCTTCCTGTTTTACCATATCCAGTATCCGAACACTCTACTGTTTATACTAAACTCAAGAACTTCCAGGGAGTTCTTAATCAACTAAATCAGTCTTATCTAGCTATTTTTTGCGATGAGAAAGTGTACCACATTGCTAAATAGATCCAGCTTTCCAAGCCTAGTCAGTTTTCCTTAGAATCTTTTTATATGGCCAAAATCGTGCTGGAATGTTTAGGGAAAAATTTGAATGGTACTGAGACTGAAAACATTTTTATTGAATGTTTTGTGTGTGTTAAGTAAGTGAGTTATGTAAGATATATTAAAGGAATGTTCGTGTTGGCAGAAACAATGTTCCGTCCCCGGATAATTTTATTTTTTCACCTACATGATGTGAATGCCTGTGTTCAAGAGCTGAAAGGTGTGAAAATGATTCAAAATTGCAAAATCGGAGCAGTTTTCATTTTGGGACAACTTTCTGCTCAGAAATTTAATCTGAGCTGACAGAAAAGGTCTTTGGCATTTACATTTGGATTCTGCAACCTGTTTTTGCTTGGAGGCTATGAGAAAACTTGCAGAAGAAGCCCCTGAAGTTTATAATGCTTTTTTAGGAAGAATAATTTGTCGTTAAACGGGATGCAAATTTACAGCAGTAGAGGCAAACATGGCATTAGAACAAACAATTAACAGAGTCATTTCGGTGTCATTAGAAACACAAAAAGTAAAAAAATTGTTGCATAGTGAAAAATTACCCACCACAAGTAATTTGCAATTACTAATTTGGATCGTGAGCTAACCGAGTCTGTTACATCTGAACTACGAAATCATCATGATTTTTCTAAGCCGGAAATAGAACACATTAAAAAATGTGTAGTATTAATGTTCAAATACGTTCTAGAGATTAGAAAGTCGTGTAACTTAGATAATCCTTCAAATTACCAATAAGACAAGCACAAGCACAAAAAATGTTCAAGTAAGCAAAAAGTCGTCAACTCTGGCTCACAAAATGATTGAAATTGGTCAACTTCGAGGCTATGACATGTCCTATTTTGTCAGTTTTGAACTCACAGATAATTGTATACTGTTTGACAAAACTGGGTTACTAACAAAATCTCAGAAGAGGAAGAGGAAATAATTAGAAATAATAAATAATAAACAAGGCCATGTTATGTGCTCTGTATTGCCGGCTGCTTACGTCCTTTCTGGTGGAGATTATACCATTCGGTTTGGTACCTGCTCTCCTATGGAATATTTAAAGAATTTAGAGAATTCGTTTATTGGAAATAATAAATCAATAGAAGATTCTTTACGTAGATTCGTAAAATAGGAAGATTTGCTCTTACCAAGTAATTACGTTAATAAATTTTTCAGCAATTTTACTGGTGTTTGTAGGTGTGGAAAATGCGCAACTTACCATTGGCAGTGCAGAGAGAATCAAGTACAGTGCTTACGGTTTTGCTCATGTGCACAAGACTGCAAGAATTCATTTTAAAAGCACCCGTGTCATAAACATCGAAAGACAAACTTATAGGTGAATACATACATCCACTGGGCTCTAGGTCTCTGTTGGCTTATTCTCTCCGTGCGTGGTCTCCACTCAGTCACTTTTCGGCTTAATTGACCATTCTCTTGGCTTACAATATGCCCATCTCACTGCCACTTCAGGGATGCTACACATTTGCTACGTCTTTCACTCTGGTTTTATTGCGGATATATTCGTTTGTTCTTCTATCCTGTAGTCTTAACCCTAGCATAAGCATTTTATCTTTTTTTTGTGACATTCTTAGTTTTTCCATAATTTGTTTCTATGAGTAGCCAGGTCTCTGCAACCTGTCTAAGAGTAGGCAAAACGCATTGGTCAAACACTCTACTTTTTAGATGCTAAGGTAGGTTCGCTTTGAAAACATTTCTCATTTTTCGGGTGCCGCCTAAGCCAGTTCAATTCTCCTATTTACTTCCGCCGTCTGTGGCTTTTTGTGGTTGTTATTATATGTTTTAGATACGTATATTGTTCCATTCAGTCTATTTGGTTGTTGTCTATATGAATGGTCTACCTTTTTCTGTGTTAGTCATTATCTTTGTCTTTGATAGGTTTATATGCACTCCAACTTTCTTTGAGGCATCTTGAAGTTGTAGGATCATTTGTTCTAACTAGTTTCTGATATCATCAACAAATCTAAGGTTTGACAGATAATTGCCATTTATATTTATACCTTTCTCATCTCACTTTCAGTTAATTAGTGAAGAGCTTTGGTGAAATCGGATTGCCTTGTCTTAGTTTTTGTTCAATACCTGTTGGGTTTGTTCCATCAAACCTTTGTAGTTAGGTTTTTATACATGCCGCTTATAAGTTGCATGTATCTATAATCTATCCTGCATCTTTTAAGTGCGTGTGTTAGTGCCCATGTTTCAACAGTATCACAGACATTTTGATAATCTATGAAGGCTATAAAGAGGTGTTGGTTACACTCGTGTAATTTTTCCATAATTTCTTTAATGGTGTGCATATGGTCGGTGGTGGAATAAACCTGCCTAAACCCTGCTTGTTCGAAAGGTTGAAAAGAGTCGAGTTTTGCTGATATTCTATTAGTGATAATTCTGGACATTAGTTTGTTAAAGGGTGATAGTAACGATATGGGGCGGTAGTTATTTATTTTTTTGTTATTTCATTCTTAAAGATCAGAATAACTCTAGCATCTTACCATGTAGTTGGGTTTTGACCAAAGCTAAAAGGAATTTCTAAATGATTTAAAATTATGTTCCCGGCCACTTTAATCATTTCAATAACCGCATCATCTGGTCCTGCTGCTTTATAGTTTTTTATCTACTTAAGAGCTGTCTTTATTTCGTATTTAGAAATGGGTGGTATTCCTCCGTGAAATGTTTGGTTAGTTTATCAGTAGAACTTCAGTTACAGCTTATGAACTTTGTCTATTTGAGATGGATTAACATGCCTACTCCGTTCCAGTTACTCTCATTTTCACCTTTGTAGTAGAGTAGTTTCCTGTCTGTGCATTTTATCAGTTTTCGTTTTGGTTTTTTAACTTTGCTAAGCCCGATGATATCCCAGGTTGGCGGATGGTTGGGATAAGGGTGGGATAGATTTAATATATGATGGATAGATTAAGTGTGGGAACAGATGCCTGACTCGCGTAGGCAGCGGCGCATCCCTGAAGTAGGCTTATCTCTGTTGGAATCCTACCCGTGTATCTACCCGTTACCACCTTACATAAAACAAAATAATAATATTCTGTTTTCAATTAATATTAACGTTTATTTTTAAGCTCAAAATGCAGGAAAAATTTGACATAACCATGTTAAAAAATTTACGAAAGCTTCGTTTACTGTATACTTCTTATTGAATTGTGTAACAACAGTTATTTACATCACTAGCACGGAAAGTGAATGATATCGTGGGAGGGAAAATTTTGGCACGAGGCGATAGCCGACACTTTCCATGCGAATCGTGTACACTATTTTTTCCACAAGAAAGCGAAAGACTTAATTTAGTGTAAAAGTTAGATTGTTGATAAAATAATTGTTGTAGTATATTGCTTAGCGATTATGTTATAACGTGTCATTCTATAACACACTAGTGTGTTTTAAGTATCTTAACAGGTGAACCCTAATTTATAAGGTGGCTGAAATTGTCAACTTTCTTGATTACTAGATGGTACGAAAACTGTCACTTTCGTATAAGGTCGTGGGAAAATATATTATATTAACAATGCACTTATTAGTACTGTATTATGGGCAATATAATTTAAAGTTTGGGACCTACAATAAAAATTAAATGAAATATGTGTTATAACGACATCAATCAATTGGCTGTTACAGTGAACTGTTGGCATTTTTTAGTTAAAATAAAGAATGCTATTTAAAATGAAAAGTATAGGTTTTTGCTAAAAAGTTGTTCTGAGCTAACTTGTTTGAGAGTTACTGCGGTTTCTAGTTTGACCGGAAGGTACCATCTTATGAGGTTATTTCCCTGATAACGGGGAGGGTGGAATAAAAACACCCTCATTTTTTATGTCATCTAGACCGTTTACTTTGAGAATCTACAGAGGAACTCTCTATACACGGTGGTTTCTACAGAAGAACACTCAGATGGAGGACTAATGATTATTGTGATATATTTCATGCTAACTTCAGTAGACCCACAACAAAAAAATACTTGTTTCGGAAGACAAACAGCACACTATAATAATTTTAGTTATTTTTTAGTCATTATCATTATCAGCAGCTTCAACAACACATTTTTCAAATTGTTTTTTTGTTGAAAACTTTGCTTTCTTTGGCACGTGACTTTATTTTTTCTCTTGAGAATGACAATTATCTTACAAAACCTACGATTGTCAAGTTAAGATATCATTTCTTTGACAACGTCTGTAATAAGAAAAACAAACCTGCGAATTTCATCATGTTTTTTTAATCTCTAGGTAGCTTTTTAACATGAACTATTTCGATCACAAAAAATTGAGATTAAATATTTCTGATAGTTGAACCAAACCAAAAAAACATCTTCCGTTACATCAGTTACATTATTGTTTTTGACCAATTTTGTAATTATTTGTATTCACGTTCATGTCTTGCTAAAGACTTTCCTGGCAGTAAACTGGAAACCACGTTTATGACTTCCTTTTTGGTTTGCCTCTGGCACGCGTATTTGAGTAAAAGTTATCACAAATATTAATATTTTGAACAAATAGCGCATTGTCATAGTAATTGTACTTCTAAAGGTAAACCCACCTCATGGAATAAATGTCAGATGTAGCACCTTAAGACTTATGAGTTTTGAGAAATAATTTTGAAGGAAACAAAATTAGATCATTTTTAATTTTATTTAAATTTTATTTACTTGTTTGCAATTTAGAAACAAATAAAATATTATACAAGACACCTCACTTAACTGACTGAAGGAGTTAACTGACAAGCTTCGACTCTCCAGTTATTTTCTCCATTTGTTAGTAAAAACCGTTTTACCTGGAATATAATTTAAAATACTATGTTACGGTTTATTTGTAAACAAACTAAACAATGAGATAGCAGTGTTAGAAAACCTTGCCGGCAGCTCTTCTTAGTCGGGAGTAGTCGTGGGGTTATTTAGAATCGTTAGGACGAAGGCTTTTACACTGCACGAAGAATTTATAAAGCGCCACCTAGTATTGCGTATATATAGAAACTCGTAGACACAAGAAACAAACCGTAGGTTAGTAAAAATATATAATTATAGCGACTAGACTTCATTCACAACGCACTTAGAAATACATAGACACAAAACTGTATCACGGTTTGGAGAAATGCACAATATTTAGTTGCAAAATTATAATAACTCAAGAGAGCGAGTTAAAAAATAAGTAATAATTTAGGCCCCAACAGGTTAGCTGTCGTACTGTACTATAAAATTTTGACAGTTGTAGCACCGATCATTCCATGCAAGCGACTCACCAATCTCGCGTGACAATTATTGTTATTAATTTACTTAAAAACAAATTACGTGAGGTACCGGACATTGGCCGATTATCTAAATAGTTTCAAAGCGCAACACGATTTAGCAATACTTTGAAAAATCTTTCAAGTTTACAGAGATTCTTTACACAGCGCAAATTCACAGCTGTAGTACAAGTACATAAAACGCGACAAAAATAATGAATAACATGCATAAAGAGAATCAACCTAGCTTGTACATAGGACGTTTTCGGTGTTCAAACGTTAATATACAGGTGTGGCAGCTCTCGTATCCAAATCAGACAGTACTTAGTTTCCGACGAAGAAGAAAGACAAGATGGATTTCGAATTGATAACAGTTGCTGGACGTTCTCACAATAAACCAGATGACAGTATTATTTTGTGTGGTGTCCTTGACAACGAAAGGGGCTCCAACGTAGATTTAAAATTCCACGCTGGCAACCTACACTAATAATATTCAGACTCAGCTACGTTATGTTAAATAATTTTTGGATTATTATCCATACATTTATACAGGAGAAAGCGAAGAGATAAAAAGGTGTCTGCAATTGATAGAAAACCGGAATAGCAAATACATTTAAAAAAATTTAAAGTGTACTCACACACGAACAGGAGATGAAAACTTATTCCCTTGTTGTACGAGACGTTTTTACTTAGATTTATACTAAATAGTTAATACATGTGTAACTGTTCGAATTTCAGCACCTTTAACAGACGAGTCATCAAATAGAAAGGAAATGCGTCTTTTCGACCGGCTAGTGGTTTTATGTTGGTCGTGCTAGACTCAATTGTAACAATACCGACATTTCCAATTATCTAACAAAAAGATTTCCCTTACGCTCATTTATCGTTGAAAAATTGAAAACAAAAGCGAAACAACTAGTGATTTTAAAGTAGGAGGTGATTTTGAATTGTTAGAGCAATTAGATGATCCTAACACTTGGCCTAGTGGTGTTATCGTTAGACGATATAATTTTTTCGTCCGCGTATGAAAATAACAGTTGCGACATAATTGTGCCTTTACTTATATGCCTGAATACACAAAGCATCAAAAATAAAGTACACGCTTTAGAAGCTGAACTGTTATCCTTCAACACAAACTTTATCTGTCTGTCAGAAACTTGGTGTTCGGAAAATGAAATTAAATATATTTCTTTTCAAGGATACAAGTTAACCAGTTATTATTGTAGAAATGTACTCAAAGGTGGTGGTTGTGGTATAGGGGCAAAAATAAATTTAAAACTTCTCGTTTAGATTTATCTATGTATTGCGTAGAACAGGTCATTGAAATTTGCGGATTATCGTGGACAAAAGATAATAAATCTGTTTATGTTTTTGCGTCTATAGATCTCCTTCGGGAAATTTTAAAAATTTCTATCAAATATTACTAAGGTATTAGATAAATATTTTAATGTTAAATGTGACATACTACTTGTCGGCGATTTTAATGTTAATTTTCTAAAGAATTCTCAAGAATGCAGAGACCTTTTATCCGTTCTTGCCTCATATAGACTGTACCCATGTTTAACAGATCAACTAACTAAACAATCGGGAGGAACGCAAATTGATAATATTTTCTCACGATTTTAAACAATACTCAAGTAGATGTAAAAATCTGTCATTGTCCGATCACTCTATGCTAATATATTATTTAAGGGATAGTAATCATACAAATCAAAATCCAATAAAATATACCAAAAGACTTTTTAACAATTTCAACAAAAGTAATTTTCATAATAAGCTAACTCACGAAACTTGGGAAAGTATGTATAAAGCGGAAACACTAGATGAAAAATTTAATGCTTTTCACGAGGCTTTTTGATTCATTACAATAATTGTTTTCCTTTTAAGAACTTTGTTGTAAATGTGAATGCAACTGAAAAAAACTGGATATCAAGTGATGTTATAAAGTCTAGTAAAGATCTTCATGATTTATATATTCTTAAAAATAAATTCCCCGGCCTTGAACTCACGTATAAAATTAAAAAAAGATTACATATTCGCTTATGTGAAGACAGTAAAAAAACTATTTCAACAAGATCATTTTTAACTCCGATAATCCTCAAAAACATCATGGAATATTATTAACAACCTATTAAATAAAGCACATTGCGCTTCAAAAATAAAAATAAAATCAGATCACAATGAAACAATTATAAACCCTGTCAAAATAGCAAACAAATTCTCAGATTTTTTGATAAAGTACCAAAAACTATAATGGCTAGTATAGATAAAAGCTTTCCAGATATACCAATTAGTTATTTAATTCCAAACAGTATGTATCTCGGTGAATTTTCCCCTACCGAATTGAGTAAACTAATGCTTAAACTTAAAAATAAATATAGTCACGGCCCAGATGGTATTAACTGCAACGTAATTCGTGAGTTCAGAGAAGCACTAGCTCCTGCATTAACTTATTTAATTAATCTATCATTTAAAGAAGGAGTTTTTCTACACTTCTGAAATCTTCGGCAATAAGACCTGTCTATAAGAAAGGGAATAAATTAGAATTAGAAAGCTATAGACCTATTTCATTAATAAATTCTTTTGCAAAAGTTTTTGAATACGCTATTCTTGATAGACTCACTAGTTTTCTTACGAAATATAGAATTTTTACCAAATCCCAGCATGGTTTCAGATCAAATAAATCAACATCAACTGCTCTCATAAGTTTTTACAATGAAGTAATAAATAACCTCGATAATAAATTTTATGCTATAGGTGTATTCTGTGATTTAAGTAGGGCCTTCGACTGTGTCCAACAAGGCAAACTTTTAGATAAGCTCTACAGTTATGGAATTCGTGGTAATGCAGCTAACTTGTTGTTGTCATATCTAAGTAATAGGTCGTGCTTTGTAGAATTGACGCAATATAATAATTCGGGTACTGAAATTTTTAGATCGAACGGTCTTCCTGTAGTAGTGGGGGTGCCTCAAGGCTCAATTTTAGGTCCAACCTTATTTTCTTTATATGTAAATGATATAACGCAATTCTTATCTGAATCTACTATTGTAATGTACGCTGACGATACTTCTTTATTATGTTCTTCAGATTCACTGATTTCCGCTGAACAATCATGTAACACCGCTTTACAAAAACTACATTGGTGGTTTTCATCGAATTGTATGTATCTGAATCCTGAAAAACAAGTGCCTTAGTTTTCCACACCAAACAAAATCAAATTTATTCAAAGCCTCAGTTACGCATAGGTCAGAGTGCCATACATTGTACTGATAACGTGTCTTTTCTTGGAGTCAAACTAACTAATACTTTGAATTTTAAAGAACACTTCAATAACTTAATTGTCAAACTAAATGCCGCCTGTTATAAAATTAGGGTCCTTACACATTACCTTGACATAAATATGTTGCTAAAAATATATTACGCAGACGTTCAATCTAGGCTACTGTATGGTATTTTAATATGGGGCACTTCTTTATTCTTAGATTCTGTGTTTATTGTACAGAAACGGATAGTGAGGAGTTTGTTAAAGAAAAGTAGATTCGAGTCATGTAGACCTATATTTAGAAATCTTCGTATATTGTCATTACCGTGTCTTTTAATCCTTCAATTGGCTTTACATGCTTTTCATAATAAATACGCTTTAAACAATAGAACTAAACATGGTCATTCCACACGCAACTTTCATTTATTATTACCTGAGAAGGTAAATTTATCATTATCGCAAAAATCTCTGAATATAATAAGCGTCAAAATATTTAATAAAATTCCCGAAAAGTATAGAAGTATGTCACGTAATGGGTTCAAAAGTAGTCTTACAGTATTTTTGATAGATAATGCCTTTTACAGTTTGTCCGAATTCATAGAATGTACTTTTAATGTTTAATCTGTTCTCGAATTTATGTAATGTTGTTGACTTATCTTATACTTATTATAATAAGTTTTTTAGATGAATAAAGTTTATTATTATTATTATTAATAAGGAGATTTTTCCGATCCGGCAAGATCAAGTTAATAAAACTCTCTAGAAAATTTTTTTAATTTAAAATTGGAAGAGTTTCGTCCCCATCGCATAAGTGTAAATACAGTTGTCTGTACTCTAGGGAGCTCGTGAGTCACAAATCAATTTTTAATTACGAATTTTCGCTTGTTTGTAAATAATACCGTCACAACTATTTATAATTCAATTTATTCCTAATGTATTCTTAATATTACAAAATAATAAATAAACAGAAGTAAAACTTTTTTATCATTTTTTTTATTTATTTTCTAATTAAAATTATATTTTTATTTTATTTGAACTTGTTGTAAAAGCACAATCTATTTAAATTTTATAGATTTTTTTTGTATTAGCGTAAACACCGTTGAAATAAATAGATAACATCTGTAAAAAATTTAAAAGCAGAAATCTATTAATTAAAACAATTTGCCAACTTTAAACAAAGTTTTAAGAAATTCGGTGATATGTCCGCAGTTCATTGTGACGAGATATACTTTAAACGTTGTTTTAATTTTTTCCATATTGAAATAAAATGATAAAAGATTTGATTTTAGAAACGGTTTATATCCGTAACTTTCTGCATTATACGTCTCTATAACAATAGTTATTTGTCCAACAAGTGGGAAAAGCTTTCTCATGTCACGACATTCCCCAAAAAAAATACAACCTAATAAAAAAAACTATTCATTGTAAACGTAACTTATTGTTACAGAATTTTGTCACAATTTAGTACGTAAAAGTAAAAGTTAATAATATGTGGGTCACAATAGTCTCGTCCCAGTATTTATTCCTTGGTATCGGTGTGGTCTCGGCCTGTCAGCGCAATTTTGTAATTTTTTTCTCACCAGTTGTAGAGAAAAATAGTCCCTTTTTAAGTATGTCGTGGAAAAAAATGATTTCTAACTAACAAAACTATAAATGCAAACATATATCACAATAATTTAATTATGAATTTATTCAAACTAACATAAACCCTTTTTTACTTTAAGTAGTTTGTTAGACCCATTGTTTATTACCTTTCTATAAGCTCCACTACATTAACCTAATAATTTTGTAATTGTTTCTAGAGTTAACTGTAAGAATTAACCGTACATTACAATTACATCCAACTGTAAGCTTTCAGTAATTGTAGTTAATGTTAAGGAACGACATGATGTGTTCTAGTAAAATTGCTCTGACACTGTTTTTCTTGTTTTTCAGAAAACGCAAGTAGAGAATGCTTAGAAAATGGAACGTGGTCAAAAACGGATTATAGTTTCTGCAAAGATATTACCGAAAACTCAACGTCAGAAGTTATTACGACAACCACAATATATTTTGTTGGATACACGTTAAGCCTAGTAGCTCTCACAATTGCTATTGGAATTTTTTTATATTTTAAGTAAGTGCACGCACACAATTTTTTATTAAAATTATGTATTTTAATTTTATTACAGAGATTTAAGATGCTTAAGAAATACTATTCACACAAACTTAATGTTTGCATACGTTTTGGTTTACGCGTTGTGGATTCTTACATTAATTTTTGAAGTAAGTAAAATTTTTCCAGCTTAATTTGGATATTCTAAAAAGTGTGTTTTAGAAATCATTCGAAAGCGATATGGTTTCGTGCGTATTCCTCGTAACTTTATTACATTACTTTCATTTAACGACGTTCTTTTGGATGTTTGTTGAAGGTAGGTTTGCTTTATTTGAAATTTTACGAACCTTAAAGCTTATGCTCTATTTTCTCTTTCATTTTCTCTTTATTATAAAATGCATTACCAACATCAAAAACTAATGAAATCTATTGGTAGTAATAGTAAGACACACGTTATTTTTTGAAGAATCTATTCTATTTTTAAATCTTGAAATGTTAAAGTATCTTTGCAAATACAAATTCATACTTGAAAACACTAAAAATTTGCCTTTTTGTCGGTTTTTGTTGGGCTGCTTTGTTTTTAAAGCATTTTTACCTGTTTCTATATACCTTAAATTTAGCATTTTTAAAGACATTTTTCCGATTTTAAGGCATATTAAAAAACCTTTGGCTCGCAGACCTAATCAGTCTACAACACTTTTTTAAGGAATATGTATATTTTTTGTATAGAAGTGTCATGCTTTACAAATTTATGTAGGTAACGATTCTAATATAAAAACTGTATTTATTCTCTTTTGAAGTTTGTAGTACATGATTTGATTAACATACTATAAAGAATTTAGTGTTAAAGTGAAACGCGAGCAGGGGTTAAAAGAAATAATAAAATTCTTAAATTCTAAAGTTATTATTAAAAATATAACACTAGGTATTTACGTCTTGAGTTATTAGTGGATGGTTGCGGTCCAGCGTCTCAAGAGACTGCAACGGGAAGTCAACAAAATCTCTAACACTCGGCTATCCTGACGCGGGCTCGCCTCGATTCCCTCTAACTGGAACCGCAGTTCCTAAAATTAGAAAACCAATATTTATTTGGAAAAAATTTGATTAATTGGATTTAAACAGTCCCACAAAGACTACAACAACTAAATGTGATCAGAAACAACATTAGGCTACTTGGAGGTTAAGATGAGATCTCAACAAGGACTTGGAGTGCACAACTACCAAAGGTAATCGGTCTCAATACAAGTTTACTTTGGTGATTAGGATGTGACCTCAACAAGAATTTGGAATGCACAACCACTAAATGTGATTGGAATCGACACAAATCTACTTGGAATTTAAGATGTGTCCTCGACAAGGACTTGGAGTTCACAACCACCAAACGTGATCGAACTGAACACAAGTCTACTTAGAGGTTAAGATGTGATCACAACAAGGACTTGGAGTGCACAACTACCAATGGTAATCGGACTCAATACAAGTCTACCTTGGAGATTAAGATGGGACCTAAACAAGGACTTGGTGTGCACAACCACAAATCTCCAATCGTTCCAAACCTTCCTCCACTCCCTTCAAAATAATTAGCACGTCGTCAAGGTAAGGTAAAGTGTATGAAAACGTCAAAATTCCTAGAATTTCATTAACAGCTTGTTGAAAAACCTCTGGAGCATTTGTCAGCCCAAATGGAACGCGAGGTTGGTGGTAGCCCAAAGCTATACTAAAGTTGTAAATCATGTGTTTCCGGTGAGACGCTCTAATTGGTCCCCTATCCGAGGTAGCGGATAATGATTCTTTTCAGTGATAGCATTTAGTTTCCTGTACGTCTTCGGACTTCTTCTTTACCAGAATGATTAGGTTGACGTATTCGAAACTTGTTGGTTCAATTATGTCGCTTGCTAATAGGTACGCAACAATTTTTCGAACTCTCTCTCTCTCGTGGAAAGACAAGCGATACGGCCGATATCTAGTAAGTTTGATCTTCATCTCAACATTGGTATTTCCCAGTTAGTGAAGCAATCGTTATATTTTTCCAACGGCCAATCTAAACTTATCTGTTTGTCGTTTGGCAGGTACTTTCGTCTTATACTAATTTACAGGAATTTGCCATGCAACAAAGGTGAGTATTAGCAAGGCTAATACATAAAATGGTTAAAACGACAAAATTATTACAGAATTATATGGGAGTTTTGTCAACCCGAGATGATGATAGTAACTCATCTTGTTCGAAAAAATTAAAGTGATTATTTGCTTTGATGCCATAAGTATTTGGAGACTCGGTAAAGGGTTGTCCAACAAGTAAATCGAAAACTCGATAGTTATCATTGACCACATAAATTGGTACAAAATGGCTTAAATCGTCAACAGTTACTCAACGGGTTGCGATTTGCAAAAATTTTTTGGCGTTTGATTGAAATAAAAAAAAAACGCGCTGAATTTTTTTAGAAAGTGAGGGTCGTCAGGGACCAGAG
The DNA here is from genome assembly GCA_030710515.1 of Abscondita cerata. Taxonomy (NCBI): domain Eukaryota; kingdom Metazoa; phylum Arthropoda; class Insecta; order Coleoptera; family Lampyridae; genus Abscondita; species Abscondita cerata. Next base: position 527,404 of record JALBCR010000435.1, on the reverse strand, counting down.
TTACGCCTCAAAAATTTACAAAATTCCACTCCTAACTTTAAGGATTAATTATCTTGGAAATTTTAGAACTTATCGAAAAATTGAAAAGTTTAGAGGATACTCTAAACTTTTTCCGTTAAAACGGTTCCTAAAAAATAGCTTTTACTACAAGGTCGTAGGAGATTTTCAAAGTAACTAAAAAAAGTCAAAAAATCGTCTATTTTTGGAAAAACATTCGGCGAAACGAACGCGAGGTTGGAGCGTTGGTTCAAAGACACCGTAAGCCGGCAAAAAACCGGACCCCCAACGTCAATTTTTTTTAAATTTCCAAAGAGAAATGGCTTAAAGACTAAAAAACGAAAAATTTTGCTTTCCATTTCGGTTTTTCGCATTTTACGGCTTTCGATTCGAAAATAATTCAAATTTTATTGCGGCCCTTTGTAGCTATTATAGTTTTACGCAAGAATTAAAAAAACAGTCTTTGAGAGTTACGGGGGTTTTTTAAAAAATTTTCAAACTAATTATTTATCTAAACGGGCCGCGATTTTTGAAAAATTTTTATGACATCCGATAGAGATCGAAAAGACGAACGCGGTGAATTTTTTCGGTACTCGAGGCGAGTCGACGACTTGAGTTACGCTCTGAAAACCAAAAAACTAAGCGCTTATATCTCCGAAATTTACGACATATCGAAAAATCGCGCCAGGCTAACAAATTAATTTCACTTTTCTGTTTAAAACGCATCTAAACGAGAAACGTAGCTTTTACGGTAATGGCGCAAAAGGTACACAAAAATTTTTGAAAAATTTCAAAATATTGTTTAAAATTCACAGACTAAACTTTAAAGCCTTATAACTCTAAACGGTTGGAAATACGCAAAAACATATCAAGATTTATTTATTTATTTATTCGTATGGTACATATTTAATACTGTATTGTGATGTACAGTGTGTGTATAGTATTTGCTTCAAGATTTCGGAAAACCACTAAACCTAAACATGCCAACCCTTACCCACCTTAGTTAATTAAGTGTGTAAACATCACAGAAGGTAAACACGAACATAAAATACAACAACACAGCCATTGTATGACAACATATAATGGACCAGTCCAAGCGTCAATCACAACAACGGCGAGAAAAAAAGTAGGTTAAAGAAACAGCAAACAAAAGAATGGAAAAACAGATAATCAGGACAGAGAACATAAAACATTGCTTAACTTCACATGTTTTTCAGATTAGCAAGCCATAATATAGCTTCGTCGTTTAAATTATGAATGTTTACAAACCCTCAAGATAAGCGACCTAACGATCGGTTTTTTCTTACGGGTCCGTGATATAATGCGAGAAGAAAAACTTATAAATGACCTATAATGTCACGATAGAATTCGAAAATAGCTAAAAAAAAGTATTTTTTTAAACGTATTTATTTTTTATTTTTGTGAACGCTTAGAGTTCGGTTAATTGAATAAATGCAACTTACATACAATTTCTTTTTCAAACAAATGTTTTTAATTATGCCTAACATACTTACTTGTTTTATCGATAATGTGCATTACACCCTTTTCATTTTTGTATTTATGCAAAAGTTACAAAACAAGTTTTGTTCTCATTAATTGTAAATATATCATGATCTGTTCTTTTATGCTCTAATTTGTTTTAGTATAAAAAAATGTATTTTGTGTTTTCATGGTTAATATTCTAGAAAAATAATTTGTACTTTTTTGTAATTTTTAAGAATGGAAACAAAATAATTTATACTTTTTTATGATATTTAAGATAATAAAAAATACATTTTTTTTGTTGATTACAGTTGCAAAAAATAAAAGTATAACAGGCAATTTCTCTTTTTGGAGTCGTGTCTTTATCTGAAAAGTCATTGTACGAACCGGAAAGCAAACCGAGTATGATCTTCAGAATTTGGTGAGCGAAGCGAGCCGTGTCTATATTAAATTTGCTTTAAAACTAATTTTTTAAGCAAGAAAAACCAGTTTAGGAGCTGCTAAGCGGCTCGAGTTCACCGCGGATCGCGGAAAACGACATTACTTCATTCTTTACAATTTGGCAAGCGAAGCAAGCCGTGCTTTTATCAAAGTAGCGTTAAAACTATTTTTTTGAGTAAGAAAAATATTTGTACGAGCCGCGAAGCGGCAACCCCATCGACGTAAAGCGGTGTTGGGCTAGAGTCGCTTATTTCCCATTATACTTATCTTAAAATTAGACATAAAATTATTTAAATTACATTATTGTTATCAGGAGCGATAACTTTAAATGCCTAAACATGCGTGTCGATAGCAAGCCAAGTATTTCTTGTACAGTAGCACACACGCAACGAAAATTTATACTATTTATACGTGTCCATATTACACGAGATGTCGTTAGACACACATTTTATTTATGCATAAAATTATCTCAAATAACTTTACTTTTTCCAAATAACCATTTGAAAGCAATTATTGTATTGCTACATATGAATAAAAAAAATGTATTGAATCCGGAAAGCAATAAATGTAATGGTTATCAATTTTAATTAGCCACTGTTACAATACAATCCAATAGTTTCATTTTTAAACTTAAATGCCTTGATGTAATGACATAAGTTTTTTTTTAATTATCAAATTCACTTGTTTTTAAATTATTTTCTGATGTCTTTCATTTAAAGTACTTTTTTCTAAAACGCAATGGTTTTTCTCTTTTTAAGTAAAATTATGAGTTTTAAGGATATCTGTTGTTAAAACACTAACACTTATCGTACCGGTTTTTTAACTTTTCTATTAACATTTTGTAAAGGCGAACTTTATATGCGCTGTTAAACATTTTTTTGTTTTTCAAACAAAAGTTTTAATTGTGTTACAGTAAAATAATACACTGTTCGATTATTTTTTAATTTCCTTTTGATTTAAATTTTACAGCTTCAAAATCTACGCAAACTTCGTGTTCATCAATATAACAACAGAAACAGAAATGTAGAAAACCGTTTCAAAGGTCACGTGATTTCCAATTTCTCGGTAATTATTATTCTTATAAAAACAGTGAATCGGTAAAATTTAATTAGAAATAAGTTTTCCTTGATCAGAAATTGTATAAAACTCTTTTGAAAATGTAATTAAAGAAACATTGCTTTTGTTACAGAACCGGTCTAGTTTTAATCAAACGTATTGTAATTTTTAAACATTTTAATTATATATTTGATAAATTTTGACTCGATGAAAGCTTAAACCCATTTATTTCAACAATGGAAGCAATAATTAAATAATAGTGTTAAGTTCCCTTATTAGAAAAATCGTAACATTTACACGAAATAGTAAAAAATAATGTTTGTTGTAAAGGCGTAATGATAAAAGAAAATTAAAAATAAAGATTTCTCGCTTTAATTTTGCATATAAATTATGTTCAATAAAAGCTCTGACAGTTTATAATTAAAAAATTAATTACCGTTCTCAAAACTAGAGTAAGTACGTATTTTATTCAAAAGCATTTTAGTTATTAAACAACCCGACATATCGAATTACTTTGCATATGTTCAAAATGCAATTTATGTTTAATCAATTTTTGAGTTTTATTTTTAATTAATTAGTTTAATATTTTTGAAAACTGATGTTGATTTACGGAACACCTGACTAAATTTAATCAATACTTTTCCATTCCAGAGCATTGTTGAAATATACACCGTATTCTTCATATCAATCTTGTTACGCAATTAATTGTTAATTTTCGTTTAAACTAAAATTTCAAACGTGCAACCGTTTTATTAATTTAATTTGAAGATAAAAACTAGATTTTGAAATTAGTTATTAGTCCAGTAGGGTGAACTCAAGAAAGTAGAGTAATTGCTACAAAAGGTTTTATCTTTTTAATGACTTAAATTGTGGCTCAATATGACTCTCTTAGGTTTTCCTACTCGGCGCAGTTGTGCTTAAGTGGTGGGGGGTTACAATTTACTTCCGTAAGTAATACTGCTGTGGTTTTACGTATATATCTCGTAAATAACTCACAATATTGAAAACATCGATCTATAAAAAGTTGTAGGGTATTAAATTATCCATTGAATGAGACTAAGTGCATATTTTTTGTTAATCTGTTTTCAAACTAGCGCTTATCAAATTTGGATAAATTTTAAATATTTATAAAAATGCACCGTTTCAACTTATGTATTTTTGTAATGTCATCTATATCAATAAAGTGGTCCACTTAAAAGTTATACAAGATTAGTTTCGTTTGATGAAACTAGAAGCGATTTTTTCCCGTTTTCGTCAAGTTAACCTTTAAAGTTTTACTTTTCACGTCAACAATGAAGACTTTAAGTTGTTCAATACATTTTTATTAAAGAATATTAATTTAAATTGATCGATAATAATTATTGTTTAAAAGTTAAAACTAGTTTCGACCTATCAAAATTTTTTGAATTCATCTTCAGTTAAATACAACTATAATTAAATTAAAAATTATAACACTCAACAGTAATAGTTTTTGTGTGTGACTTACCAAAAATTATGAAGTGGAATTAGGTGTTAAGTTTATAAAATGATGGTCATTATTTTTTGTTCACAAAAAGTTTTAAGTTTTGAAGAAAGAAAATGTTTTCTGTGTTGGTTGCAATGCATTTAGAAAAACTGTATGAAAACCGGTATGAAAAATGGTATAACAAATTTATATTGAAGTTATAAACTAACATGACGAACATGATATAAAACTGAAAATTTAACGTGTACATGATGTTAATCTAATGAAGGTTAACTATCAAAATGATTAAGACGTTTAAAACTAATAGTAAAATTCGTAAGATAGCAGGGTGTCAGGATTTGGCGCCAAGTATGAATTTTTATAGGGTGTCCTGTAACTAAGTATAATTTAATACAAGTGGTTCAAACATGATTTGGTCAATTAAAAGGAGGTTTTTGTTTGCAGTATTAATAGATCTAGTAGATGTCTGTTTTGTAATTCGTTAGGAAAGGATGGATTAAGAAATAACTACTTACTGTGTGGCCGGAATCTAATATGTGCTGTGCAAAAGTTGATTTGACTAAAGACTGATTAAGTCTATATTTAGAAGAATTATTAATGTATCTCATGTGTTCAGATAAACGGGTATTAAAGGTTCTACAAGTTTTGCCAAGATAGAATTTGTTGCAAGAGCATATCAATTTGTATATGCCACTGTTGTCATTTTTGTCGTGAGTGTCTAATCTAGTTGTAAAAATTTTTTATAAATTAGTAGAAGAACTGAAACAGATTTTGTATTCATGGTATTTTTCAATATGTTTCTTAAATTTATTCATTTTTTGGGCCAATTCAGCAATATAAGGTATTGTCAGAAATTTAATGTTTTCTTTGTCAAAGGAAAGGAACACCAACTGCAGCAGTCTATTTAACCAACAGAAAACACCAAAACTGCAAAAAACTTTACTCGGACACATATTTCAACAGCTAAGCTGTCATCATCAGCGATACCAATGATGACAGCTTAGCTGTTGAAACACGTGTCCGAGTAAAGTTTTTAGTGCAGTTTTTGGTGTTTTTCTGTTGGTTTTTTTTGTCAGTCAAGAAATTATTATAGTTAAGGTAGTGAATTTTTAGATGTTGTGTTTAAAAAAGAATTTCGAATAAAGGTTATAAACTACTGTAAAAGGAAAATTATTACATTTTGTTAAATAAAAAATTGTATTTAGTTCTTTATTGAAATTAGAATTATTTAAAGGGGTGGTGAAAAGTCTGTTTAAAAAGAAATTGAGGGAAGCTAATTTGTAGCTGTGAAAATGATTGTAATTGGGAATAATCTGAGTTGTGGTTGTAGGTTTTCTGTAAATATCAAAAAAAATTGTATTGTTGTTTTCTAATATGACCAGAATGTCTAAAAAAAAAGAGATTGTTGTTATTAATATTCGGTAACTCTAAAGTAAATTTGATGCGGTGGTGTATATTATTGATAAAGTGTAAAAATGAATAAATTTCTTCTTTAGTACCATCATAAATACAAAAAATGTCATCTACGTACCGGTTCCATAATTTGACATGTCGAATATGGGACTTATGGTGATGTAGTTTGATTCTAAGTGATCTAAAAATATTTCGGCTAAAAGTGGAGAAAGAGGTGATCCCATAGGGAGTCCTTCATTTTGTTTGTAAACATACCCATTAAAATTAAAATATTGGTTTTCCAGACAGAATTTTATTAATTTGAGAAGATCTGAAGTTACGTAATCCGGAAAAGTACTATCTGAGAGAATGTTTGATATTAAAGGTGTTATTTCACTTGAAGGAATCGAGAGGAATAGATAGCTGATATCAAAACAAATGATGAATATTTTTGTATAAGGTATTAATTAGAGATGTTGTATGTGTTTTATTAATTTATTAGTGTTCTTTATTAAATGAATGGGTTTGAAATTAATTTTATTGGTGAAAATATTGACGAGATATTTTAAAATGAAGTATAAAGGAGAATCGGTATATAACACATGTTCGATACATGCTTTGAAATTGTTTAATTTGTTAAAGGTGGGAATTGAAGCAAATTTTAAACCTTGGTTTAAGAAGGTGGTCTCATTTGTGGTAAAAACAGTATTAGTTAAATTGACTACATTCTTGTAAAAATTAAACGTACCTATTATAACTATTAGAGTTGTTGAATCTAGTTTGTAAATTATTATAATCAAAGTTATGAAAAGATTTCTTGTAAACTGGTCTGTTAAAATAGGGTAAACGATTTAATTTGTTATTAAGTTTTTTAAATAGCTTGGCACCAAATACTGACACCTTACCTAAAATGGAGTCTTCTAGGCAGTTCCAGATTAATGGATAGATGTAAGCAGCTAAAGATTTGTGTAGATACCATAGTTTGATTTGTGTAGAGTCTAACTTCGAATAAAATTTTTTGATTTCTGATTTAATTATGGTTATAATGTAGTAGGCTATTTCCGTTGATTTTGAATTGATGTGGAGGTTCAATCTTGCGAAAAGTGGTAATTTATTCAGGCGAAGACATTGGTGTAAAAATCAAATGTTCAGAGACAAGCGTTTGCTGTCGAGTGATAACTTCTTGTAGTTGCAGATCTTTATGCCTTGACTGGCAGTATCCATTTTTGAATAGAAATTTAGATCCATATTTCTTGTGCGTGGCATTGGTAAAATTGTAATCGTATTAAAAGAGGAAGCTTTAAGTCGTCCAATACATTTTATTAAAGAATATTTATTTAAATTGTTCGATGATAATTATTGTTTAAAAGTTAAAACTAGTTTCGACCTATCAAAATTTTTTTGAGGTCATCTTCAGTTAAATACAACTAAAATTAAATTAAAAATTAAATTAAATTAAAAATTAATTAATAATGACCATCACTTTATAAACTTAACACCTAATTCCACTTCATAATTTTTGGTAAGTCACACTCAAAAACTATTACTGTTGAGTGTTATGATTTTTAATTTAATTTTAGTTGTATTTATCTGAAGATGAAAAATGTTAATAGGTCGAAACTAGTTTTAACTTTTAAACAATAATTATCATTGATCAATTTAAATAAATATTCTTTAATAAAAATGTATTGACGACTTAAAACTTCCTTTTAATGCGATTACAATTTTACCAATACCACGCACAATAAATGAATCCAAATTTTTTTTTCAAAAATGAAGACTGTTTAAACTGCAATTCTTCCGTAAATGCTATTTACATGTACTAGTCTGGTACTTATTACTTACACAGCAATACAATTAAATATTTAAATTTTAAAGTTAAAACGTGTTCAGAAATTAAGAGCAAAAAGGTGAAAACCGAAAGAATAACGTCAATCACATTTTTCAAAAAACTCAAAAGTAACAAAATTACAAGGGTTCAAAATAAATTTTTTGAAATAAATTCTTTTGGAAAATTGTTTTCTAATGTAACGTTCGAAATAGTACACTAGTTCAGTAGGGTAAAACGAAAAAAGTAGACAAATTGGAAATAATTGTTACACAAGTTTATATTTAAAATAACTCCCAAAAGTAAAATTTTTGCGGTTTTACGGTTATATCTCGTAAAGAACTTACAATATCAAAAACATTGTTCTGTTAAAAATTGTTCCGGGTGGTCAGATACGAATGCAAAGTGTTGTATCTCAGAAACCATTTGTCGTAGAGACTTGTGCTAAAAAATATATGACTAAAGTGGCCAAAAAAAACGTGGAAATTATTTTCAGATTTCCAAGATGGTCGCCAGGGGCGCAACCGCCATATTAAACCTTTAAAGTAATTTTTCATTGAAATCCACCTAGTAAATGTACTAAAAAAATATATGTTTTTAAAAGCCCCGTAACAGTAATCATCAGTTTTTGTGGATTAAAACGGTTACCACATTGCCGCGGTTATCAGATTAATTTTGTGTTTGTGCAAAAACGAAGAAAGATACCGAAAAACTACGTGAAATATAATTGGTAGAGCCTTAAATTTTCTTTAAATTGAACCCAAATGCAGTTTAGTTACTATACCCGTTTTCCAATTGTAACAGCTCTTTGTAAGCACTAATTATTAAGGTTATCACCATGCCTATTTTTTCGATGTTATTTTTGTTTAACTTTTATTCGCACTAGTTTAGAAACCGGTAAAGCAAAAAATATGCATCTGGTCTCATTCAATACAGAATTTGATACCGTAATTTTAACAAAACAATGTGATTTACGCGATACAACCATAAAACCGCAAAAATACCACTTACGAAGTACATTTTAACCCCATACCACTTAAGCACAACCCTGCAGAGGAGAAAACCTAGGAAATTCATATTGGACCACAATTGAAGCTATTAAAACAATCAAATTTTTTATAGCAATTATTTCCGATTTGAATTTTAACTCTACTGCCCTATATTGCACTTTTATATTTTTACTTGAAATATTAACCGTCATTAAAAAAAAATGTTTCTTGAGTTGTCTGTTTGTAATTACTACATATTTAATTATGCGATTTGTAAATCAGTAATCTTAGAGTATTTTTCTGGGTTTTATAACAGCACTAGAAGTGCCTCTGAATCGTTAGTAGCCTATTATAATAACAATGTTAAATCAGAAATTGCAGAACTTTTCTTTTAGTCTTGTTTCTGATGCTGAAGTTGAAAAGGTGGGTCCTGATGATTTGAATTTACGATTCAGTTGTCAATTTATTGTGCTTGCAATTACGCACCTAATAAATTCATGTTTACTTGACTCCGTTTTTCTAAGTGTATGGAAAACAGCTCATGTTCTGCCTATTCCAAAATATAAAAAAATTGAGGATCTAAGCGATCTTCAGCCTATAACCATTCTTTCTCATATGTTCAAAATTCTAAAAAAATAATTGCAAGGCAAATTAGTACTCACCTTAAAAAATTCAATGTTTTTCCACAAGTTTTGTCTGGATTTAAAACAGGATACAGTGCTTTGGCTTTAACTTAGTCACCAATGACATAATTTGGGCTTTATACTCAGGAATTACTACTGCCTTAAAACGTTCGATACCATCAATAATGAATTACTTCTATCTATTATGCACTTCTTTGGGTTCGACATGTCATCTAGAATTTTTTTTCAGCACTTTTTAACTGTTAGAACTCAGATTGTTAGAATTGACAATAAGTTGTCTAAATCTTCTACAATTTCATGTGGTATTCTGCAAGGATCTGTCCTAGCGCCGTTATTGTACTCAATTTACACTTTCAACATTTTCCACTGTAAAGGAACGTAAGTTTTACATATATGGTGGTGATACTCAGGTATATTATTGACTCTGTATTACGTAAACTTTGGCAAAGAGCATGTAGTTTCCGGCAAACAATTTAATAAACCAGATTGTAACGACATTGAACCTAACCCTAATATGTCTAAGGACAATTACTTCTAGAAAATTTATGAAAATGTCAAGCGTAGAATAAATGCCGCATATGAACGTTCAAAAGTTAGGTACTTGCTTATACTATTGACTCCCGTATTTTTCGTAAGAATTATGCTATATCAGGTGTAACCTATAATATTACGGCACAATTTTTGCTAAAATTTATAGGGGAAATGTGTGTCTGACGACATCTCGTGTACTAAAAAACACGCATAAATAGTATAAACTAAGCAATGCCAACAGATAACTGTATCTGTTGGCATTGCTTAATTTACACAATGTATAGGTCCCTTCACAATTGCTAGAAAATGTCACCTGTCACTTACGAACTTAAAGACGATGAAGGAAAGTTAAGAGGTGTATGGCATGCGTAAAAGATCAAAAAAGCTCACCCACTTGATCAAGAAGAAATATAACTGGATTTTCCTAATTTTGTTTTGTTTCGTTTTTTTTTGTTTTTAAATCTATCTTTTGTTTTATTGTTGTTTGTCTGCAAGTTCATGTAGTTTCAAACATTTGCATATATGAAGATTGATTTAGTTCTTTGTTTTTAATTAAATCTTGCTCCAATCTCAGCAAAGTTTTTTTTGCTCCCTAGTGTGATAATTATTTAAGTTACTAGTTTAACTTCGGAGGATTATTATGTTTTAGTTTAAACGTTATTCATTAAATTTTGCAATAAATTGTTTTAGTTACCAGTCGATGCTTACGTTTTGTGAGAGAGGGTGTTTGTTACGGTCCTATTTTAATTTGTTTGTATTAACAGCCTATAAACCCAACTAGTAACGACTTTAAAAATTTGTCGTAATCTTTTGTAATCATATCACTTTTAATGTATGTAACAAAATAAACATCATTTGTTTACGAGTTTTCATAAAACTCAGACTATCAAAATTTATATAAAAAGACGGTACAAAAATTATTGTTTTAATTACAATAGAAATTATACCATTCTTTCCATTGAAGGATTTAATAATTTGAATCTGAGAGTGTAATTAACGCTCGCAATTTTATGTTTACTTATCTCGTTATACTGAATGTTGGTTACCGTAAACAACAATAAAAATGTGGTGCAAAACTCAACGCTCAAACTCTAAAGGCCCGAACATTTGGGTAAGTGCGGTATGCATTACGTTCTTTTTTTACAATTTTGTGTTATTGCTTTTAGGCTTTTTCCTTTTTTTTGTACAAACTTCCAATAAAAAAAAAATTTGTTTCAACCGTTTGGTCAGAAGCTACCGTTGATTGTTATTACTTAATTTGTTTATGTCCGTGTATTTATATGTAATCGAATTAACAATACGTTGTGATGATTTCGGGTTTTTATTTGTTAATTTATATATAAAATTTAATGCATTCCATGGTATCGTACATAACCATACGTATACAGGGTGGCTACTTTTATATTAAACAGTATTGCTATCTTGAAAACAATAAGAATTACAATGTCGGTTAAATGGAACAAAAGTTGCGCATAATAGGGGACCAACAAAATTTTGTTGTATCTCTTTTATTTTAAAAGACATTAAAAAATTGTATCTACATTTTTTAATTTAAATTATACATACTATTCTGCAATACTATCCAATTTGTCATACAACGTTTCGTTTGTTTAGAGAAACCATCAGAATTTTTTAAAAATTCGGACCTGGTTTTTTTTCTACATTAAATTAATTAACATACCACCATACATACAGCCGTAACATTATTTTTTTATTGCCCGCCGTTTCGTCACATTTCTATACATCTCTAAATGAACATGTCAGCTGAAGCCGTACCTGTTGTGTTAAATGAGTTATCGATGGATATGCCTTAGTCCTTTTTTAGTTAATTATTCGTCTATCTGTAAGCAGAATTGTTTTTAAATATTTATTTATTATTTCCAATGTAGGTTCGGCTTCATTTTAATAACAAAACCATTAACCTATAACCCGTTTTCAAAAGCACCACCCTGTATATTTCAATTATACTTTAAATAACTTTATTAAATATACAGTAGTTTGCTCATATTCTCTATTTGAATTCAAACACGACCGACAGGTGTCAGAAGTAAAGGCCACTTCCGTTTTTTTGCATATAATTATATTGACAGAGTCTGTCTTGTAGAAAAAAAGTAGGATACATCAGCAGCACCCGTAGAGATTGGGGCTTAATATGTCAACTAATTTAGGTTTTCAATTTTTTGTGGAGTAGTTCCTCCAGAAGAAAATTCTAAAAAAAAAAGATACTTAAAATTCCGTTTGCGTAGCTAAAGAAAATAATGTACTCACGGCTTCCGAGAACGTGCAGAATTTTAATGTATATCTTAGAGTCATTTATAAAGCAAAAGAATTCATCAACTTTTTTGCAGCCACAAAAGCACAGAAAATTTCAACGCAACAATTGTCAGAAAATGTCATACGAATAAATTGATACCCACTTTATCTTAAACCCATGTCACACGATTACACAATCTCATCAAATTTTTTTATCAAACACGAATGATGACGTTTTGTTGACGTACCGAAGCATGTTTAAGCAACATTTCTAAAAAATTAAACCAGTTCTATAAGGCATTTCAATGCGCTGTCAGATAGCTGTCAAAGGCTACTGTATGTCAAACTTACGTATAATTAGATGGATTTTATCATTGAGTTATAGGATTTTAATATAGTTTATGAGTTTAATTGATTTGTAATGTACCATAATTTCAGCATTTGGTTGTGTAGTGAACTGCAGCAGTACAGGAAGGAGTACTCTTTTACAGATTCTATAACTAACTTAATTAAAACAACCACTAGAAGTACAAAAAATTAACAGAAATTACACACATTTTAATGAAAACAAAGGTTTGTTTGCCCTACAGACGCCATTTTAGCAAAAGCGTTGAAAAGCGTATTTTTTGTTCAAAGATTTGATAGGCTGCTTTCACGAAACTTTTACCTTGTGACGCTGCCTGCTGAATAGATGCGCCAAACACTGATTTGTGAAGTCAAACAAATTGTTTGACAAACAAATTTGGTGAGATTGTATAGTGTGTGACATAAGCTTTAATGGTATTAAATGAAAGTTCTAAAGAACGAATTCTACGTAAGCAGCAAGACCGGTTTACACGCAGTCTCAGAAACGAATTGATGTATTCAACATGGACGTTTGGATTGCCTAATCGTAAGGTGAGATATTGCCCATAAAGAAGATTTATTCATCAAAATTTGAGTTAATTAGTCACGATTTCCAATGGACCAAAAAGTAACGTCACAATTTCATCCTCTGTTGTACGTTTTTGATGACGACATTGAGGGGTTTATTCATCGGGTTTTGAAAGTTATCATATTTAATATTGTGGTCTTTAAATAATTTTGTTAAACTTCTGTAGTGAGTTTCCTTAGATACAAGGAAAAGATGGAGAAAGGACAAAATTCAGAAGGAGGAATAGAGGAGGAGATAAACAAGATAATAAAAAAATGGAGGAAGCAACAGAAAAGAGAAAGTATAGAGTGAGAACAGAAAATTTAGAGAGACAAAATTAATGGTAGAATGCAAAGTGCCAGAAAGAAACAAGATGCAGAACAAGAGTAGCGGAAAAGCTGGGAAGAGAGTTTGGGATAGAGCAAGGGTTAAAACAGGAATGTCGACTGAGTCCTGGTTTATTTTCTTTGTATCTAAGAGGCTTACAAAACGTCATTTACACCTTGTCATTAACACCTTACGTGCACTCAATCTGTGTACACACTGAGTATGAAGTGTGATAGAACCATATGTAAAACTTCTTTTATATTGGTTTTAAAAAATGTTACTTTTGATAAAAATTCTGCATGGTTCAAAACTGAAAAACCATCAGATATCTTTATACAAGGTTTATAAAAAATACTATTATTTTTTATAATACAAAAGTATGTTACAAAAAATAGTTGTTTTGAATTAAAAGTTATACCCAAAAGTAAAATTACAGCTATTTACCATGAAAATTCAGGTTTGGTAATAATTTATATTTGCAGTTAAAATTTTAATACTGAATTTATCCTTATCATTATCTAACCAACACAAAAACACTGCACAAAAAACTTTACTCGGATACGTGTTTCAACAGCTAAGCTGTCATCATCAGCGATACCAATACTAATTTGTTGAAACACGTGTCCGAGTAAAGTTTTTTGTGCAGTTTTTGGTGTTTTTCTGTTGGTTAAATTGGACTCTGCAGTTGGTGTGCCTTCTCTTGAGCTTATCTTTATCTGTTAAAAATATGATAACTTTTCTATTTGTTAATGTTTTTAAACAATCTTGCAATTTAGATACTTAAAATGAGTAATAATTCTTTATTTTAGAAATAAGAAAGTTCTTACAAAGACTATTGAGTAAACAAACGTCACATATTTATAGAGAAACAAAAATAATTAAATTTAATTCAATTTACTAAAGTTTCGAGATATCCATCATCAATTTCTAAAATAAATAATTATTATGCATTCATTACGTATTTAAATTGCAAGATTGTTCGAAACCTTAATTTATAACTGTAAATATTTATTATTTCGAACGTAAATAATCACCCAACATAAATTTTTATGCTAAATGACTGTAATTCATCTTTAAATATAGCTTTTAGTTCAAAACAACCTTCTGTATTGTAAAACTAACGGTACTTTACACTAGAACAAAATTCATAGTTTTTGACAAAACTTCGTATACGGCTTAAAAAATGGATATCTAAAAGTTGTATTGAATTATAACTTATAGGTTTTAGACCATGCAAAACTTTCTATCGAAAACAACTTTTTTTAAAAATACTCATAATAAAAAAAATTTTCTATTTGGTTCCCACTTAAGTAAGCACACTGTATGTTGACTGTAACAATCTCAAGAAGATTCATTTTAATTTTTTCGACGACTACTTGAAAAGTAATTTTTACGCTTGTTATTATTGTTATTTTAATTAATTACTCTCATTTATTATGAAAAAAATTTCAGATTTTGTGTTCTACTGCTATATTGTTTGAGGAACCTATAATAAGTTTTTAAAATTTACTGAACTTGTTAAACGAATTGACAATTATTTTAATTGTGGGCGTAGAAAAAGTACAGTAACGCACAAATACTACTTACCTGCAATATGCTCAATAGGTACTGTTACATTGCATTTGTTTTAATTATTTGACATTGATTTTGTAAAAGTTCTAAAGTAGCAATTACATTGACGATTTACGTCAACGTTAACAAATTAATCTAATTATAAATAAAGGAAGAAAACTGAACTTACAATTAAATCTTAATTATAATCAAAACGATCTGACTCTTAAAATTTATTCTCTTAATTAACAGTTAAAATTGTGGGGTAAACAGCGACAATCAATCACTGCAAGTAAGTCATAATACCAAAAAAGTTCTTTTTGCAAAAGTTTAAGCCATAAGCAATTTATATTAAATTAAATTTTAAACGTACGTGTATTTTGATTTAAAGTACGTTTAACCGCTACAAGTTTTAATTAAATTTATCAATCAGACGTTCTGCTGCAGCTATTTATCAAAATTGAAATGCATAATTAAAATCATAGTTTGGTTTAGTAATCTTAGTTTGAACAAAGATAATTACAACGGTAGTGAATATAATACATCCTTTTAGAAATACCTGCAGCGGAAATTCAATATGTTGCATTTGTGTATCAGTTGCATTTACGTTGCATGTTCGTTAATTGCACATTTCAGCTTATCGGATTAAGACAATTTAAGCATTTGAATATAGTTTTAGATACATGGAAAAATATAAAAGTTTTTTGACTTTGCAAGTTTAATTTTATATGAAAACACAATTATTAGTATTTTTGAAAATTTTATCCACATGTGTTTAACCTAATCAGAATCTGATAGTATTTTTTTTAATATCATTATGACGACCTTTGGAAATATTTGATGGAAATTTTTCCTGGTGGTATAGCGGGTTTTCAAAAAATTCGAACCTAAAAAGAATGTTCGGAAATAATTCATGTTCTAGGGAAATTATAACTAAAAATTGCATGACATTATAGAAGAACTAATAAAAATTTTGTATTTAACTTGATTACCATAACAACATTCTAAAATTTTTTGACAATTTACTTGTTAATGAAAATAAATAAATGAAAAACTTAATAAAACTATTTTTATTTTATTCATCTCTATAAACGGCTAATGATAAATAACAAAAATTAAAACTTATAATTGAAATTGCGATGATGACATGGAATTTTCTTACCGAATATCCTTCGTGTGTTGATTGAATCCGGAAATTTGTTTTCATGACTGTCAAAAACGTGTAATTAGTTTTTGAGTTCCGCTCGAACTAATTATTCAATATTAAAAAAGGATAAGATAGTTAATTTGCAACGGTTTTGATTTTGCGACTTTTGTTGAGTACTCGATTTTATTGGTAAGCCGTATTTTGCCAATTACAATAGGAAAATATTATACCAAAACAACTTAGGTTTAGACTAACGGTACCTAACCCGATTCTTCCTAGAATGTATTGTTTGCCTAAGATACATAAACACGAAAAAGCAATGCGACCCATTGTTTCAGGTATTAATGCTCTTATTACGTTTTTACTAAAAAAATTAAAAACATTGAGCTGACAGACCGAAGTTTTAGTTTTATTCGATGTCTGTTTATTGTTTCCAAGCGTTCCGATAGATGTCACTTTAGATTATTTGAAAGATATGTTACACCAAAATCATTTAGACAATTCAGAAGTGGATAATTTTATTAAATTAGCAAGATTATGTATGAGTTAAACCTACTTCCAAATTAACAATAATATTTATCAACAAAATCATGGTACACCAATGGGTCACAGCTTATCTCCGTGTATGGCTAACCTGTTCATGGGTAAATTTGAAACTGTTTTAAAAAATAATTTACATTATTTTCCTAGAATTTGGTTTAGATATGTAGATGATGTTTTTGCAGTCATTGACACTAAAGTTTACAGCCCTTAGCAATTTGTAGAAATTTTAAATTCAAAATTTGAGAAGATCAAGTTTACCTATGAAGCAGAAGCGGACCTTAAGTTATCTTTCTTAGACACTTCAGTGACAAAAAATGGTAACAAACTAGATATAGATATTTATCGTAAAGACACTAACACTATGAGGTTTATAAAAAATGATTCCAACCATAGTATGTAAAATAAACTTGCATCTTTCAACTTTTTGATTCACAGATTATAACATTTCCTATTGTCAAAACAAAATTTTGATAAAGAACTGCAAAATATTAAGCAGATTGCATCATACAATGGTTTTCAGGAATCAATTGTCACAAACATAATCAGAAAACATAAACATAAATTAAACATTAGGAACATTGGAACGTAAGGAACTAGTAATAGCAAAATAGATAAGAAATATGTCAAATTACTATATTATCCGACATACACAATAAGTCTTCGAAAAATATTTTTAAAATTTGAGTATAAAACAGTAGTATCTAGTAAAACAACTATAAAATCTTTTAGGCAGTCTGAAAGACCCAATAAAAATGTGTGATAAGTCGGGAATATATAAAATAAATTGTAAAGACTGTAACCAAGTATATATAGGGCAAACCAAGAGACCTATTAAAACTCGTTTTAAAGAGCACTTAGCTCATGTCAAATATTATTGCACAGATAGGTCCAGTGTTGCCATGCATATACCTGATAATGGCCATACAGTAGGCGACATTAAATTCATTAATTGATTCTTGTGAAAGTTTGGAGATTTTTAAAAACAAAAATTTGCTGATGAATTATGATGATAACGGTCCATTAGGTTTTTCGGATACGTGACACGCAGATAGTATACATAAACTTTTTATTGTTTCTATTTTTAGTATCAGTTCGCTGATGATAGTTTACCTATTGAAATACGTGTTCGAGTATAGTTTTCTGGTGCAGTGTTTTCCCTTTTGTTACAGATAGATGCCGCAGTTTAGAGTTCAATTCCTTTGAATTACTTGTTCAATCAAAAAAAAATTCGTAAAAATGTAGCATAACATTTAATCAATTTCATCAAACGTGGCTATTATTAATGACGTACTGAGGCTCCTGGATTGCTTATGGAAAGTGGGACTTGTAGTTAAAGAAAACTTGAGTATTGGTTAGAGTGACGTTTCGCACTACAAAGTTAATGATTTGTTCTATTTTGAGTCGCTTACAGAGCTATAAAAGCACCCAAATGAGTTCTTTTATACAAAGTTGAGTTTTTTATAGAAATAGGGCAATTTTTATTCCGAACGGTGGTAACACTGATTTGATATTAATCATCAAAGCGGTCGTTACGTTCGGCGTGCGTTAATTTAAATCGTAATTAATGTTCAGTAGATTTATTTATCTACTAATTTTTATTTCCACCTTTCTTTTTTAAATTAAACGTTCTAGCATTTAAACCAAAATTTAATGAAAATATTGCCACCCTAGCAATTATACTTAAAAATTCTCTAAATTTAAAAACTCGCAAAATTTTATCTTAAAATCAATCTGAAAAGCCCAAAATTGAAAAAATAGTATAAAGAATTTGTTTCAGAAAACATTTTAGCGACTCCTACGCAGCCCGTTTTTAATACTGTACTCGTCTTATAAAATGCGTCTTTTGAAACTAGTTATGTAATATACTATTTCCGTCGACTGTGCATTTATGACTTACATTAACGTAAATAAAATCGATCATTAATGACAATTATAATTGAAACGATTTTCTATTAATGAACGATTTGAGTATAGGCAACTAAACATACACGTGTATATCTAAAGTCTGTCATAATTTGTACCAAAGCAAATGTTAATAATAATGAACCAACATTAATTTACAGTTGTAATAAATCTTCAATTTGTTCACACAAACTTTCAAACATTTTTGTACTGTATACAACATTCCGATGATAACACTTAATAACATTTAACGATGTTTAGCTGATCTATTTTACAAACTATTGTCTCACACAGTTTTTCAATATTGTTCAAAAAAAAAAGAATGACTCGATAAACATTCCGACTCTTAAAAATATCTTTTGGAGGTGTAACGGAACCACTTTAAGAAAATGTTTTTTTTATAAACTCTACATGAGCATGTTGTGTGAAATAACATTAAAGGGAAATCAAGCTTCATCGTTAAAGAATCTTAAGCTGGAATACACAATAGCGATATGATTGTTTGGTATGATGTGACAAGTCATTATCAAAAGTTCAACTTGTTTACAGGCAACGTAGAGATGTAATTGGGCTTTTTGTATCATTTATCAAATATTGTCAACCATTTCTGGTTCGGTCTTTGTAGGTGCACCACTATTTTGAATAAGCAACAATCTGTTCTCACAAAAAAAGATTTGTGCACTTTGTTTCGCTGTGATGAAAACTATTATGTTTTGACACAACATTTGGAATTTAGTACCTCAATTCTCTCCATCAACTTAGTGACCTTAATTAAAATACTGTTGTCAAATAGCAATACAAAAGATGAAAAGGCAAAGAAAAATCAAATACAAAGCTCACAAAAACTTAAAAACAATGAAGTTAGGTTATGTTATACAATTAAAAAATTGTGGTGAGTTCACAAAACGGTACTTTCTAAAGGTGCGTTCACAATAACATATCTTTACTAAAATTATTAAATTATAATTTTATTAAAATTACAAAGTACGATCGACGGAAAAAATGTGTAACTAACTCTTGAATTAAACGGCGATTAACAATCTCGCTTCGCTCACGCGTTAAAATATCTCGATTGTTAATCGCCCTTATTAATACACTCGTTTGTTAAATTACTATTTCAGAACGACTGCTTCGTTAAGCAAAACGTCGCCCTAACCATTACTCAATTTTTATTTAAACACACATTCGAACCTTCAATAAGGGGTCTATGCGTCTTGATACGTTGAACAGGATTTCAAATCTATCTTTATTATTAACAAAACTACAATTTTAGTTAAATGGGCAACGATACATTTTATTACACCAGTTTAGATTCTGCTAACAAAACTCGAAAATTTTGAGCAGTCCCGTAAAAAATCTAATATTGCATTTATCCAGAACGTTATGCATTTTTTTTAAAGTTGGTTGTTTTGTTAAAGTTAACTCATAGTAATTTAATCAAATAATCACTTTTATGGTTCTCGAGACAATCTAAGTTTTATGTAATAAATTGTTGCGTATTTCAAAATTATTGTACTACAATATGTTTGCCATCGAAATAAAAGGTTTGAATTTAAATAAAAGTTTGAGATGTCAATTTTGAGTAATTAATTATAAAATTTCAGTTTCTCCCTAAATGAGCAATGTGATATGTTTCGAATCAATATCACATGTATGTATACACATGAATGCATAATAAATAAATAGAAATTTACAGTTTTACTTAGTTTAAAGGCATACCAATATAATATTTTTGTTTTCATAGCCTACTTGTGTAAAATAATAATTTGAAAATAAGCAGCAATTTATTGTCTGATTGTTACATAATGTTAAAAATAATAAAAAAAAAATTAATTTTTTTTAATCCATGACGACGCCCTTTTAAAATAATTAAGCAGTTTTGAAGCCCAAAAAATTATTTGTTTTAAAAATTATTATAAATTTACTTTAATGGAAGAATTAACTTTTGCTTTAAATACTTGTTTATTACTTTTACAACGTAATTACTTTTAGGGTTTTTTTTTAAATTGACTTTTTTTGCATAACTTTCGAACCACAAAATGTGTTTTTATTAATAACATAAATACAAATTTGAAATTTTAAATTACAATAAATAAGTGGCTAGTGTGAAATAGAATAATTGTCAAAATAATAAACCATAATAAGTCACATGTTGTCTGTAGAGAAACTGATTAGAATGAGACAATCATGTGTAACCACATAACAAACAAAAAAATTAAGGACGGAAGTATAAAAATAACAAAAAAACAAAATCAAAAATATCAAAATAGATAATAATGATAATAATAATAATAATAATGAATCATTCATATGTGTACTGCGGATTCCTCTTCTAGGCAAGTACAAGCTCCTTCTGAGTTTTATCATCGTAGTCTTCATTATCTTGATTACCTCGATGTGAGGGATCTTCATCACTACTGAGGATGTTTTTATACCAACTCAAGTCTCCGTTTCCTTCCTAGTTTTGCCCAAATTGTTGTATATGAGGTTTTTAAGTGTCATAATTTTTTTTTGTAGATTGCCACGACCTACAGGCAGAACATGCAACTGTAAATCTTTATCACGTTTACTTTTTTTCAACAGTTTACTAGAGGCTTCACGATCTGTTTGGAATCTATAGTTTTTATAGCATGTGACTTTAACAACTTTGTCATTATTTCCAGCTTTTTAATTACTATTCCTTTGTATTCAGATATCCCTTTAAGTTTGATGAGATTATTTTGTAGAGCTTTTATGTCGGAAACACTCCAATCTCGACTTAGAACCTTGGCAGAACCAAAAATTTAATACAGTCGTTCATATTATTTTTTTTTATATGATAATATAATGTTTACGTAGTAGCTTCTCCACTCGTCAAATACACGGTCTGTTGGTAAAAAGTTATGGCCGCGTACAGGGTATGTAATAGTGATTGTGCGTAGAAGAGATGGTGATGTAAATTTTATCCAGTAATAAGACATATATTCTATAGAAGTTTTTATTTTGGGAATGAGTCAAGATGTGCTGATACAGCTGATCCAATTTTCACAGCTATCGGCCATATCTTCTGACCGCTTGTAAAAGCACGGCTTCTTTAATCCCTGATCGCACAACAAAAGACATATAAACTGATTTGGACGCATCAGAAACTGGTGTACGTGACAGTGGCTGCACTTGTTAGAGGTCAAACCAAACAATTTTTGAATTTATTGGATTTTTTTTAGTCTAGTGCATTGTGCAGACACGTTTGCTGCAGGACTTGAGAACACGATGAATTTATTAGAAACAATTCTGTTAAACATAGAGAAATTTACACTATAATCTTGATTCTTCTCATTATACATTTGGTGCAATCTTTTGATACTTAGTTCTGCTGACAAATATATTCTTTTTGATTTCTGCTTATTATAATAATTTTCTCGGTCTCTTAGGTTGCCAACGAATTCTCTAACTTTTGCTTTTTTGAATTCGTAATTTTTGGGAAACTCTAACTCCCCCTCGTTTCTCCTTAGGTACATCACCTGTATTTAGCACTATAGCTACTGTATTGAGTCTGTTTTCAACGAACTTCGTTCGTTTATGAAATCGATTTGTCGTCCGTGCGTCCGTGTGTGCGTCCGTCCGAGGCCTTTCTAATGGTCGGACATCATTGTGTGATACATCAATCGATTCAGCTTGGTGTCCAAAGCTTAAGTTTTGATGTGCATTAAAATCGGGCAACGGGGACGCCGAGCCTCCGCGATATTCCGTCAAAAAATTAAAATTTCAAATACGTCCAAAATCAATGTGTGGCATATATTTAGACTCCTCTGGCATAGCTGAGTTGAAATATCCTATCCCCATAAAATCGGGCCACAGATACCCGATGCCCTCGGAAATTAAGTTTATTTCAAAAATCCAAATATGTCCAAAATCAATGTGTGGCACATATTTGGATAATAGAAAGTTAGCAATGACGGTCTATTGGCGCTAATTATAACTTTGCCATTCTTTCCATATTTGGATAATACGAAGTTCGTTGCGACAATGCCTTGCATTTTCAACTTGTTTGATACTCCCAAAGCAGCTATAAAAAATTGTTGCCACACTCTGAAGCTGCGTTTTCTGCTGCTTCTTGAGATAAAAAGTAGAATACTGCAAAATTACGTTTTTTTGGAAGGAAAATCAGTGCACTGTCTTTCGGGTGGACAAACCGACATTATGTGCCGGATTTTTATGTCTTGTTGGATTTTATCTGGTGTCTCATACAATTTCTGACAAATATTCTTGACATCTGTCAGGAATATATTACAGATCATGCTTGAATGGCTTTTTAAAGTTTCTCAAACTCAATCTGCATCACCATAATATCTACAAAAATATGAACTAGGTTAACATTCATTATCTTCCTACATTGCAATTTTTAATTCGTTTTCAGGCGTATTGTCATTGCGTTTACGTTTTCTGCTGCCGGTGCTGCTTTCACCAACACTAACATTATTTATTTCTGCCATTGTCAATGATTTTTATTGTAATAAACATTTAACACAACCTTTCAAGGTAAACAATGAACAAGAAATCACTGATGTCACAAACACAGTCGTCGGCAAGAACCTAACCTGAGAATAATATTCTATGGAGTACCTGTTATATGTCACAATAGCACAAACACACGCTGCACTTCAGTCCTAGCATTTACAGAACTAGGCACCCCTATATAGATACAAAACCTTATAAACACACCTATCAATTCATAGCTGCCTGTACTGCCAAATCAATGAAGCAGATTGTTAGATGTGCTGTAACAATTATTCAAACTTTACATAGAGGATTAGTTGACTTTGCATTAAGATTGACCAAGGATTTGTATGCATTTGATTGAAATTTACATCACTAATCGATAGAGCTTAGGCGAATTAGTAAAAATCATATTCGAACCCAAAATCTCTAAAAATAGATTTATCTGGTTTTGCATGTTTGCTCCACAAATAAGCTATAATAACAACATAAAAATTAGCGAATTCGAGTACTCAGAGCAGAGTGAAAAGCAGATGTAAGAAGCAAGAACAAGAGAAAAATCAAATCAATGAAAAGCTAGAGAACCTAATCCAAAAAGAAAAAACAAAAGCAAAGAAATGAGGCGGAAAGTAAAGAAAAAGAAAATAAAAAGTAATAATGAACAGTAAGAATAACTAGCACAAGATGGTCAAATAGAAACAGAAAATCAATGTGAAAAAAAATAATGAATGGAAGGATAAATGTTGAATAAAAGAAGTTACATTTAATTTGAAAAACAATTAATTTGGAACAAAAAAAAATGTTTATAAAATTTTGAAAGGGGATTTGAAAATTTAAATTACAAGACTGAGTGGTCTGTGTGAATGTGACCGAAGAAATAATAATTGTCAAAATAATTAATAATAAAAAGTCATATTTCTTTTATAAAATTTTGTCGAACAGTATTACAATTTAATATCATTGATGTTACTTCTAAATAAACTGTAGGTAACGTGATTCTTCCATTTTGAAAGACTTCCTTAGTATTTTATACTACACTTACTGTAACTTTAAATCGCTTCAAAATAATGCAGAGTGGGTTTTTGAAGTATCACAAGTCTATATCTATTTTTTTTTTAAATTTTGTTCAAGGAAGATTAAGGGTTGGAGATTGGTTTCTACAAACATTATTTTCCATAAAGTTTTTTGAAAGTACATGTATATATAACATTTTAGTAAATTAACTTTTCAGTTGCTTCTTTGATATTGTTCTGCTAAAAATACATTATTTCTGTAAAATCTTTTAGGTGCAATATGTCTGAAATATCAAAATTTCTTAACTTTTCTTAACGGATGTTAGGTCTTCACTCAAGAGTGTTCCAAAGTATTCTAATTCAAAGACATTCAAGTATCCTCTTATCCGACGTTAAGTTGTGATCCTAATTCTTTGGTCAGCTTCTAGAATTATATAAATTAATTAGTATATAAAGTTAGCACTAATTTATTATGTGATGTAACAATTCTAAAAAGAAATGTTAGAGACAATTGAGCAAAAGAATTATTTGTTTTTAGATTAAATGTGGATGTGTCGAAATTGTAACAATTTTCATGGTCATAGTACTTAAAATATTTTTTTGTGTTTTAGGACTTTACCTTTATATTCTAGTCGTAGAAACGTTAACACGAGAAAATTTTAAATTAAGAATTTACGTCACAATTGGTTGGGGTAAGTGTAACAACTTCTTTTTAGATGATTTTTTCCATTTTTTTGTATTTTTAGGAATACCTCTAATCTTTATTTTTATTTGGGCAATTACCAAAGGATTCATCGAGACCGACATTTGGGTAAAAACTTAATAAATAACGCTTGTTTTTTTAATTAATTTTTAAATTTTTTTAGGATCATTTGTCCGATATGAATTTAATAAATTTGTATACGAACTGTCCGTGGATGCAACCACATACAGTCGATTGGATTTTTCAAGGTCCGATAACAGTGGTGCTCGCTCTTAATTCTTTCTTTTTAATAGCGATAATGTGGGTCCTTATAACAAAATTAAGATCTGCCAATACTGTAGAAACTCAACAATACATGAAGGCGGCGAAAGCACTTTTAGTCCTTAAACCACTTTTGGGAGTTACTTATGTAATCACCATTGCTGGACCAACCACAGGGCCTACCGGAAATGTTTTTGCGTATGCCAGAGCAGTCCTTTTATCTTTACAGGTAAGTTTAAAATTTTTTTTTCGTTTGGAATTGGTTAATTAATAGTAAATAATATACCAGGTTCTTCTTTCTTAGTTACACATTTACCCTATCTGTACTTTTAAATGAACAAAAATCAAATCATTGGTGCGATATAGGCAACCAATTATACCACCACGTTATACTTGCACAAATCTGCATAAGGTGGGTTAGAATTATTTGTTTTTTTTATCAAGAACTAATTTCTTTATAAATTATTAACGCAAATCACCAACAAATAATAATTTATTAACGCAAACAAACAACTAATGAAAACAAGGTTTTAAGGTACATTATTATAAACTTTGCCTTTTAGGTTACCCCATAAAAAAATCATTAGGAGCCAAGTCTGCTAATTGGGGTGGCCACAAAATACGACCAATTCTTCCAATCCAACGTCTTTCAAAAGTATCATTTAAAAGGTTTTTTATTATATTTGTCAAATTTGCCGGAGCACAATCCATTTGCCACCAGGGTTCAATAATATTAAACATTTTAATTGCTGGAATTATGTACTCTCGCAATAAATCCAAAAACTTTACAGCTGTTAAATTTCCATCAATAAAAAATGGGCCAACAAGGGAGTTATTTACGCATCCTAACCAAACATTAACCTTTTGGGGATACTGTGTTTGAGTTAAGTTTTGGATACGAAGATTGGTACAGGACTAGTATCCGGAATAATAAAAGGAACCTTTGTGATTCTTTTATAGAAAAATAAAGGATTAGTACAAACCGGAAATTCTAAGAATGAACCTTCCCATTGATAGTAAAGGTAGCTTTATCAGTAAATATTATTTTACTTAACATTTCTTCATTTTCATTCAACGAATTGAACATTGTTTCACAAAAATCGGTACGCTTTATTTTACCTTTCTCGGTAAGTTGTTGATGATTTGAAATTTTATAAGGTTTATACTTAAATTCTTTTAGGGTTCTGTATACCAAGCTATACAAAATTTCAAAATGTTTAGCTACATCTAAAAGTGATCCTATAGGCCGTTCCTCAACATAACAGAGGATATTTATTTTCATTTCTTTGGTTAGAATATGATTTTGCTTCTTTTTCTATGACCAGTTATAACACAACCATCTCTTTTAAATTTGTTAAAAATATTGAGAATGGTTTTCGCACAAGGTATAATAGGCCTTTCAGAGTAGTAGACTGAAAACATGACCCGAACGTTTCTCAAGTTACGATTTTGTTGGTACCACATAAGCATTGTCACTTTTTCTTTATTATTATACCTGTTTATTATGTATTTTACTAGTAATTAATTAATAAAAACTCAATAGTAAAAAACAAGTTGACATAAAATGATTGTAATATTGACCTTTGCACACTTAATTTTTTTAAATTTTAATAATTTTTTTTATCAGGTTACCTAGGATATGCACAATGGTTTGAAATTTTTTCTTTAATAATTACACATAGAACATAGAATGTGTAATTGAAAAAGAAGAACCCGCTATAATAGTAAATGAATGATAAAGTTAATCAGTACTAAACAAATACTGGAAAATATGAAAAGGAAACCTAGAAAATAAACTTATAAATCTGATGTATATCTGTAAACATAAAATCCAGATATTTGTCTGAGAATAGCGATACTGATAGATAAAAACATGATTATGTTATCTATTTTAAATTATTTATGTATGTCAGATGTATGAAGAAAACTATCAAATAAATAAAAAGATGTCTTAAGTCTATTGCACCTTGTAAGCTATAATACTATCAGATTGTGGTCCAGCATTTAATCATATCAATAAGAGTACTTACAAACATAACCAAGAGGCTAGTTTGCTGTAATTGCATACGACAAAATATGGGTGTTAAAGTTGCAATTACTAACATCTGTTTAGAGGTGTGCTGGCAAAGTTATCAGCAATTTTTCATAAAAAAAAGTTAGACGTGTAGTTACAGTTTGGCATGCATTAGATTTCTTCACAAAATATGAAGCACTTTTACCACTTGTTTAAAATAAAAATATTATCTAAATTTGTACCTCCACCCTCCCCACTATTTACATAACATCCTACACATAATAATAATACCACATCGTTACAGTTACTTAAAGCCTTATGTTATGAGGCAAAAATGCATTTTTTGAGATTATAAATCGAAGAAGCAATTTTGGTATAAGAAAATGTAGTTTAAAAAAATTGCAGAAATAAATAACATTTTAGTGGGGAATTTGACATAAGGTACCTGCGGCATTTAAGGCCCAGTTAATTTGATCCTACTTTTTTTGCAAAATGTGACAGAGGCAAACATCAAAATACCAAAATTGTTTTAATTTGTACTTTGATGAATGATATTTTATGTGTGATGTAAGTCCTACAAGTGTGTGGAGTTTTTAATCTGCTTTTCAAAAAAAGTTGCAGTTGGGCCTTATTTTCCGAAAGTTCGGTTAATAAGGCCCAGTGAAGAAATTGAGGTTGTATAATAAGGCCCACCTGGAAACAGGCAAAAAAAGATAAGTAGATCTTTTTTTTTCCCAAAAACAAAGAGTTCGCATCTCAATAAAGTATAGAATGAGTTTTCAGACTAAATGAAGTAACAGCATTAGGAAGAACATAATTTTATTTCTTTGAAACTTAAATTAACTAAACTTAACTTTGGTTTTCCGAAAATAAAATAATATTCACGTTTTTATAAAAAATACCATACTGAGACAATAGTTAAGAATTTTAAGCTTTAAACTAAATACAAAGCACGCACTTGAATATTTCCTGGCCAACACACATTTCGTGACACCAAGAGCCGCAAATCACACATCGCCTCATGTCAAGTTGCTTTGTTTCGTCACACACAAAGCAATACCAAGACTCTTTTTCCTGGAGGATATTATTCTCTGCGTGCTTACCCACATTCGCTGATGTTGATGGAGTTGGATCCTCTCTTTTTTTTTTGGAAGCAGCAGGTTTGGGCTTAGGATTCTTAGTTATTGAAGTAGAAAAGAGATCTTTGGTTACGATCTGAGCCTTGTAATTGAGAGACTTTCTCTTTTGAGTTTTCCCTTTAAATTTGTGCAATTCTGGGGTGGGAAGCAGCTCTTTAAACGAAGTATTGAGATCTTCATCTTTTGTCTGTGTTTGCCCATGAACAGGTGCTTCAGAACAATTTCCAATCTTATCAGAAACGTTTTCATAGGCAGCATTTTTCAAAATATTACTCAGTGCACTCAATGGTACATCATCTGCTGAGTCGTTTGAATCGCAATCATGGAGATCAATAGGATGGTCGTTTCCATTATTGCGCCTAATGCCGTCATTCTCTTCGGTCTCCAATGGTTCCATTGCGAAAGGACGTTCGGTTGCTAGCGAAGGTGCGAAAGCTGATTCTGGGATAACAGTACGATCAAGTGGATATATGCCTGTTGCTTGGAAGCCGCTCAAAATATTTTCTGGTGTCATACATTTCGGCCAAACTCTAGAGAAAATTTTGCCAAAGCGATGTTTGTTCAGTTTACGATCAGGGTGTGCATCCCAATACCTGAGAAGTTCTTGGTCCCAGTGATGTTCGAAAGACCTGTAGACAGCTTTGTCCAACGGTTGAAGTTCATGTGTTGTATTAGAGGGTAAGCAATATAGCCTTATATTTAGATCTTCTGCAACCGTGACGATGGAAATATCCAAATGGCAAGCAGCACCATCAAAAATAAGCAGGATTTTATTTGGACCCTTGTAGCGATGTAGATGCGTTAGAAATTCAATGAAGAGTTGATTTGTCATGCTTCGTTTGTCAGCCATTCTGACCAAGGTACCTGCTGGTAGGTTATCTGTCCATTCGGGTTTCAAGCGCTTTCCTTTGAATAGGACCATAGGTGGGATACTATTTTCAAGAGCATTGTAGCAGCCAGCGATTGTCACATTTTCAGCATGTTCAGGTGCAACTAAGTGGATACGTCTGGCACCTTTTGTCCAATGACCAGCTGTTGATGGTGAATAGTAAGTCGGCACCCCTTTTCGTCCATATTAAAAATATTTTGTGGGTTCTTATGTAAATCCATTTCCTCAAAGATTTGGGCCAGCTTATCAAAGTGATCTCCGACTATGAATTTATTCAATTTTTGAGAACGAGCTGGATTCATTAGCTGAGCCTTGCGACGCGCCAAGACGGAATTTCATTTCAAGAACCCATATAGCCAATCCTTTCCAGCAATTTCCTTTGCAGCATTGAATGGATTTTGGATGTTGTTTTCACGACAGAATTTGAACGCAGAGCGACGTACCAGCATTGGTGTTAGAGGCATTCATATCTCACACAGACGAATTATTTTTGCAGAAAACTCTTCTTCTTGGTATTTGGTTAATACACTGGATCGCCCAATTTTTTTATCCATAATTCCAGAAGCCAGGTGATTCCTTAGAGTTCTTCTGGGTACATTAAATCGTTGAGCAGCTTCTCTTTGAGACATTTCTCCGGCGTTTATTGCGTTAATTGCAGCTTTCAACTGCTCAGGAGTCCATGAAGCTCGCTTTAATTTTGGTGGCATCGTTGTCGAGAAACTACCCAAAAGATATAATAATACAAAAAGTCCTTTAGAATGACCTTCGCATGAAAAGATTCTTTCACAAGGCACCCTGTTTTTGTCAACTGACTGCGGCTATAATTTTCCGTAAACGCAATAACGATAATGTGAAAGACACTCATCCGTCGTGTATTAAGGCCCGGGCCTTAATACACGACGATGGTGGGCCTTATTAGCCGAAAGGAGTTTTGAAAATGAAATCATAGAAATCATGAGTGTCTCTTACCTTATCGTTATTGCGTTTACGGAAAATTATAGCCAGTCAGTTGACAAAAACAGGGTGCCTTGTGGAAGAATCTTGGAATCAAGATAAAGGAAGGTATTTTCCTTTGTTTCGAATTCAATTTTATACCACGCACATGTACACCTAGCGTCGTTCAGGTTCCAATTGACTACACCAACCACGTGCTTATTCTTCGGAATTTCTGCGTTGCCTGATCATGAATCGGCATGCAGATTGTACGAGAAATCGCCATATTTTGAGTTATGACTAGTGGGTCTTCTTAGCCGCTGGGCCTTAAATGCCGCAGGTACCTTAATAATTATTTAAAGTTATAATAAAAAAAGGTTTTTAGGTGAAATAAAATTGAATAGCAACACACAGTGTAACAAAAGTCGTTGTTTTAGACGTTACATCTTGCAATTGATTGTAATTATTTAGTTAAAAGAATATTTAATTGAAATTTGAGACTCTCAAAAATATTTAATTTTAAATTTCCCCTTAGAGCTTGAGTCCGTTTAAATAATATTGTGATTTAATCAAATTTAATCTAATCTAAAAAACATTTCACAAATAAAGTAAAAACATTAATATTAACAACCCTGATGAAAATGATGCAGGCACAAAAAATTAAAAAAATCTAATTAAATCTAATATATTCTTTTAGATCGCATTAGGATTTAAATATAAATGATGTATTTGACTAATCTTTTAACTTTATTATTCTGGCCGGCATAATGAAATCGTCCTTTAATTTGTTGCTCAAATTAATTTTTTAAATTTAGAATTAGCTTATTTTTAATCAAGTTAGTTTAACAATTATGTTTGTTGATTATACGGAATTGTTGCATTGTTGAAACTTTCACGTTCGATTAACTTTCACACACTAAACGTTGTGACTTTATTTTTCTTACATTTTATTTTTAACTTTGATGTCTGATTTATTCTATGTTGACTAATTACTTTCCAAAATTTTAGAATTTATTACTTATCTTTACATGTTGATCGATGTTGACTTTCAAAACCCAAACTGCAAGGGTTTTTAATCGTAACCTGCAACATGCATTTCAATTAAAAATGTTCCATTCATCACTTAAGTTCGTTTTCACTTAATACCTGCACTGATAATTTTAATCTTTATCACGTCTTCTACACACCCAACTAATTTGCACTTTATTTAATTTTGCAAACTTGCGTCTTGGTCACTTTAGGAAAATACCTTTCATATCCCATGCATTCAACAATTTAAAAATAAATGTTTATAAAGTAACATCAGGTTGTAACTCATTTTTTATTACGTCTCTCCGGTGTCTTTAGGTATAGACACTACTCTGCATAAATTATCACGTACTGTCCCGACATTATTCTATCGAACGGAAATGAAATTTTTAAGCAATCACCTATTTTAGGTTTATCTTAATTTATATGCTTACAAACATTCTATTGTAACTAAATGAAATTCTACCTGCACGAATCCTTTAATTAATTTCTTAAATACATTCAGGTCGATTTCTAGAAATCCTAATCAATTTTGTAATCTTATTTTACTATTCAATTTCAAAGGGAACTCTCATTACAAATTTTACTATTTTTCGATTTAAACAAACCCATTTTTATTATTTAAAGTATACCATTTCCAGTGCAGTATGTATGTATGTATGTATGTGTGCATGTACTCTCACATAGAGGTCAATTAGATAGAAAATTTGTTTCATAAGATATCATATTTAGAGTTTTCCAGTGGTACTTTTTCTCTATCCAACTAAAAAAATGGATTTTCTCGAAAACGGCCAACGATTATCCTTAAATTAATTCTAAATTAAATTTTAAATACAACGAAACCATTAGAAAAAAAGAATACAATCGATCCAATATTAAAGAATTTCGAGTCATTTTGATTCTCCAAACTATGAATGGCTTTCCTGGAAAGTTCTGTCAGTTGCACAAACTGTGTTTTTCCGTCTTACGGCAGTATAGGTGACAAAAGTTTTATTACCCTAATCAGTATACTTTTAATTATTAAAAAATAAAATAAAAAAAAGTTAAAATGCTCAAAATTATAAGTCAATACACAAGTTTAACTAATTTAAATATTGGATAGTCAATTAATATTTATAACAGAATTTCATTTATAAACTTTTTATCTTTTTAAAATGCAAATTGAAATAAAATGAGCAATTCTTTGATCGTTTACGAATAAATATCATCTATTTTTTTTCCTATTAAAAACTGAATATATACTTTTATTCACATAAATTCTATTAGTTAATTTCCGTTAAATAAATAAACACAACAATTATATGACACAAAATTTGTACGTATTGAGTCTGTTCCGTTTATTTGTAAATTAAAATGTCATACACTTCGTCTAGTACACTTCGAATTAGAACTATTTGACATCTATACATCTTGTCGTACACATTCAATTTATTCTTTTGTTAGTTGAGAGTGTCGTTTATTACTTCTTTTTATGTATCTACAGATTTTGGCACGTGTTTTAAGAAACACTAAACTAAAATTTCTTTTACCAAAGTTATGAAGTTCGTTATAAAAGGAGTTGTAAAGAGGTCTTATTCAAACATGTTTTTATTCAAAAAGTTTCGTTAATGTGTCACTAAAAGTTTTTGTTTTATGTTTGCAAATTAACTTGTTTTGGACAACAACGACATTTAACAAAGCGATATAATTGTATAAATTTGTCGGTATTTTTAGGGTAGTGGAAAATAAAAGAAAATCTACATAATTTTAGTTATTTTAATACATAAATTTGAGTAAAAATCTTTAAATTATTGTATGAAACTTTGGAAATTACGGTTTTTCTTTTGAGTCTATAAACATGATTTGTTGTGCCAGAAGTGTCAATCAACAATACCATCAAAAAGTATAAACATTTTAACAGTGTGTATTGTGTAGTTGGTTAGTCTATCAGATGCGTAATTAGGAGACGAAGGTTTGGATATTTTGGTTTGTTCGATTTGCATTCAATTACTTTAATTTGATTAAAGGAGGTTTATAAAAATGAAAAATGATGATTTAGCGACGTTTTGCATCACCAAGTCTTCCATGTCAAATTAAATTAGTTGTTTTAATTTTGAAATGCTCCAGTACCCTGAGTAGCTTGACCAGGTTTCCGCAGACGCCTACCTGTAAGTTGCCATACCAACAGCCATTACATCTAACCTTGATCGACAGGGATCAGCAGGTAGTATGCCAACCCCGATTTTGTTGTCAACAACCTGTAGTTCCGACAAGTCTCGGATCGGACAACACCAAAAACCTGTCTAGGAATAGGATCGGCCTGTTCCCAGCCAGCCTACTGGAGGCTACCTTCCCTAACTCTAGTACAATTACCTCTTTGTAAGAATTGAAGCTTTCACGACCGGAGTCATTGTTGAAACAAAAATGTTTTTCTGCATCAGCTGCTGGGGATCGCTCTCCAGACCACGGAGAACCAAACCTAGATACGCAGCCACACCCTACCCCCCCACCCCCGCACTTAAAACAGTACCCTTTGTGCATAAACGACAACCGACAACCATGTGATGGATCCCATAGGGTAGCTGTTGTAATAGGCTGTAATGTGAATAAATCGTGAAGGAACCCTATATGTCTCTAGCAGCTGTGACCACCAACGGTAATGTGTGGGAAAGGCCACAACACTACGTCAACAGTCGGACACCTCAAATACTGTTTCAGTTATACTTTTCCCTTGAGTACTCGCCGTCCATCTAATGGGTCTATCCTAAAGTTTGTCAACAACACAAAAGGACCACAGTGCCTAGGTCAGTAACTTTAGATCGGGATGCTTGAGAGCATCAGCAACCAGAAAAAAGTCGAAAATTTCCCATCCCTCAAACTCGAGAACTTACTCTATCTGTTGCTAGTGCTTCTACCGTCCGGTAGAGCTCTAGTTTCCCGCTGGGAATGTCTATTGTACAGGGTCTCGCATTAGGAGGTCATCCTATCCTAGCGGCTAGCCCTTTGGAGATAGGTAAATGAAGTATAAACTAAACACACTTGGTTTAAAGAGATCTACATTTTTATGGGATGGCAAAAAACATGGTTTTTTATAATGGAACACTCTGTATCATTTAAAGTGTTCTGGCGTAGTTTCTCACCCTCTACATTGTGTTTTAATAATTTTTTAATTTTTTTGTCAGTGTTGCCAACTGGTTCTCTAAAATAAAATCCATAACCAGGCTTTACTTTAAAAAATTATACCGACTTTGTTTTGTAAATTTAATAAACAAATTTTAATAGCGACGTTAGACCAGATAAAGAGCAACATTTTAATAGTTAGACATTTAAATGTGTGACAAGGTGTTTGCAAAAAACACACCAATTTTTCAAAATTCGAAGTGCACAAAATCATTCCTTCAATAAGATAGCGTTTATTTCCTCTTTAATTTTACCAAAGGTATCCTATAGCTAAGCCCCAAAGTTTTGGAGAAATTAAAAAAAATGCATATTTATGCACTCAAGAGAGCAATGGCGATGATTTAGTGTAACTTTGGGGTTTAGGTAACTTAAGGATTTTTTTATTAATTACTTATTTATCATACAAAATAATTTAATTCATTAAATAAAACTGCAAAAAGAAACAAAATTGAAGAAATGACTACAACAAGTGTTCCAAATGTCTTTAATTTTCATTGAAGCACCATTTGGTTCGCCGATGAAAAGACCTTTCTACTCTCCTCAACATTTAAGGTGAAATGCTTGTCAAGTCCACTATTCTTTGCTGCATATTTATTGGTGTTGCTGGTGGATCGTATTGCACCATTTCTTTTACATATACCTACAAAAAGTCTAGTTTTGTCAGAACAAGTAATCTAGCCGCTTACCTGTTGGGTCTATTAACGCCAATCCAGTGATTCGAAAGATTTTATCAAGATATGTTCTTGCAAAGAATGTGAAGGGGCGATATTTTTTTGAATACCGGCATGTGGCTACTACTAGTGTGCAATTTATTTTCCACCAACGGCCTTCTTTGGTGTAAAAAATATAATACAATATGTGTCCCAAAACTTATTGCAATTAAAATTGTTTTTTCTTTTAACTATTAAATATCTCAAAAACTACGAAGTTTAGGCATAGGGTACCTTCAGTAAAATTCAAAAAGAATAAAAAATCCTATCTTATAGCAAAATAAAACAAATGTCATTTCATTTGAATAAAATGAGTTATGGCTTTTTGAGTTTTAAGAAATTAACATTTTTTTAGAACACCCCGTAGCACACAATCTAAATTTCTAACTATTAAAATATTGAGCTCGGATCGGTGCTAAAATTAGTTTATTAAATTTTCAAAACAACTCGCTATGATTTTTTAAAGTGAAGCTTGTTTACAAAAAAAAAAATTCAGAGAAACAGTTATAAGTTGGCAACACTGGCAGCAAATTAAAAAATAATTATGTGGCTATGTAGAGGTTGAGAAACTACCCTAGAAAACGGCATCCCGTAGAAATCGAACACCTTGTATTGTTAATAATAATAATTAATAGAAATGTCTCTGAATTTTCTTTTCTGTATCATAAACTATGAAAGTCAATATCTTTTTTGCAAAAAATAATACATAAATGTTAAATTAAACATTCAATTTTTAATATTGATTTTTGCAGCTTTAATATTTATACAATATGTCCCCTAAGTTGGAATCATATGGTAAACTTTTTTATTATTAATTTTAGGAAAAAAAGTTATTCTCTATAAAAAGTTGTGCATGTTCTAAAATCTAAAATACAGTCATCAAATATCAAATTTTTCAGTCGTATACAAGGTTTGTCAAAAATATGAATTTTACTGAAGAGTAAAGTACCTTTAAATTTAACAATATTGGAAAATGTTATTAAAAAAAGTTAAGCAGAATTAAAAACTACGTTTAAATATGCAATTGCAAGTATTTACATTGATAACATTATTATATTTATTGAACATTTTTGAAAAATAAAAGTCAACACCCTGTAGAAATAAAATGACTCACAGCATCGTAAAAGTATATTATAATATTTTAGTCAAATTATCATAAATAATAATAAATAATCACAAGAGATAAATGTTCATTCAAAATAGAAATATTAATAAAAAAACAAAATAAACTTAATTTTTAATGTAAATGGATGTAATTGCATATTTGAACGTAGTTTTTATTTCTGATCAACTTTTTTGATAACATTTTCCGATATTGTAAAAATTTAAAGGTACTTTACTCTTGAGTAAAATTCATATTT
This sequence comes from Abscondita cerata, assembly GCA_030710515.1. NCBI lineage: Eukaryota > Metazoa > Arthropoda > Insecta > Coleoptera > Lampyridae > Abscondita > Abscondita cerata. Next base: position 491,256 of record JALBCR010000435.1, on the reverse strand, counting down.
TTGACAAACCTCGTATACGACTGAAAAAAATTGATATTTGATGACTGTATTTTAGATTTTAGAACATGCAGAACTTTTTTATAAAGAATAACTTTTTTCCTAAAATTAATAATAAAAAGGTTTTTCATATGATTCCAACTTAGGGGGACATACTGTATAATACAATTTCGTAGCACTAGCTTTGATAGTGGATACCTCTTCTACGAAATATAATACAAAAAACTTTGATATCACAAAAAAATTAAATTGAATTATTATCTTATTTCAGTTAAATTTTGTAGTTATAAAAATACAATTTTTTTGTTTCGTAGCATTTCGCTTAGATTTCCGTAACAGTTATTTTTAAATACGAAAAATCTTTATTTTACTAAAAGAATCTACTAAATAAGATTTATTTATACTTCAAATTTTGTATTTCTATCTATCCATTATTAATTAATAAAAAAACCTCCAAAGTTTCAATTTTGTAGCACTATTTTTGATAGTCAACATATCTTCTACGAAAAAGAAGTACAACAGTTTTTAAGATACAAAAAGTTAAAACAAATTATTGTCTATGCGCCTGTTATGTTTTGTAGTAGTAGTAACAAAATATTTTTTGTTTAGTAGCACTTTGTTTAGGTCTTCGTAGCAGTTATTTGAAAGCATATACGAAAAATTTTCATTTTACAAAAGATTTTGTACTAAGATTTATTTATACCCTAATTTTAGTGTTTCTAACTTTAGTCTATCATTAATAAGAAAGCCTACAAAGTTTTAATTTCGTAGCACTAGCTTTGATTGTCTGTATCGCTTTTACCAAAAGAGATACAAAAAATATCTAAAATACAAAAAAGTTAAATTAGATTATTCTCTATATGCTTGTTAAGTTTAGCACTTGTAATAAAAACCACAAACGATGTATTCAATAAGGTTTATTAATACTCTAATTTTGGTGCTCTAAGCTTAGTCTATAATTATTAAAAAGTTTCCAAAGTTTCAATTTCGTACCAGTAACTTTGATAGTCGATATCTCTTCTATGAAAAGTTTTACGAAACATTTTTTTAATCACAAAAAAGTTAAATTTGATTATTCTTTATATGTCTGTTAAGTTTCGCAGCTGTAATTCTAAAAAAAATTTTGTTTTGTAACATTTTGTTTAGGTCTAGGTAGTATATTTTTGAAAGCAGACATTAAAAATTAATAAGATATCAAAAATTTGTAACATGTCGTTGTTTTTGGTTTGATAACTAGTATGTCAGTTACGAAAACAGATAAAAAAAAATATCAAGATACAAAAAGTTAGCCCCGATTATTATCTACCTTTCTACTAAATTTTGTAGTCCTACCATAATAAAAACTTAAATTTTACATTTTGTTTAGTTTTCCGTAGCAAGATGACATACAAAAATTTATCAAATTTTAAAAAGTTTATAACTTGTAGTTTTATCACTCCTTTTTTTAAATAACTTTATCTATTAAAAATGTGTTTTTAAAATTTTTTTTGTAACACGTTTTTTGACGAAACTAAGAAAGATATTAAAAATAAAAATAAAGAGATTGTATTCAATGAGTTCTATACTACCAATTTTCGTAGATCTACAAAAATATTAAACTGTGATTTTCTAGCTCTAAGTCTATATCTACGCAAACGACATTTTCTAAAACAGATATTAAAATTTTGTTAAAACAAAAATGTAGAACATACTTTTGTTTATTTGAAATACCATATTTTTATCTTTTATTGTGTCTTGTAATTGTTAAAGCTACGAAGCAGTATGATCACAAAGAATTTTTAAAAAATATTTATAACCCTCTAAGAGATTAAAATTTTTAAATTGATCAAGAGTAATAAAAGTTGGTAAGCGCAAAAATCTTTACGACTACAAAATTTCGTAGCTCTACGATTATTATTTTCTGAATAAAAGTGCTTAAAAGAAAACGAGAAATTTTTTTAAAGCTTTAAAATCATAAATAAAAATTTTATATGTATTATTTCTATAAAAAACATTACTTTGAACAAACTAAAAAAAAGACAAATTTTGGAAACGTCTTATGTTTTTGTGATTAAGAAAAAAATAAATTAGTAAAAATCTCTGAAATTCGCGGAATAAAAACCCGTGGAAAAATAGCCGGGGAATAAAACGCCGGAAAAAACCGTTGAAAAAAATCGGCGGAAGAAAAAACCGCGGAAAAAAGCCGACTTATCATTATGAAGATTATAGTATGGCTTTCAGATTGTACAACAATAAAATATTCTACAATATATTAATTAATGATGGTGGAACGTAAACGATATTTTATAACCTCAATGCGTTGATCGGTACTTTGTGTCAAAATTTTTTTTGTTTTGTTCACATTTATAATTGACTTTTCGTCATATGTACAAAATAAAATATTCTACTTTAGCACTTACCAAAACAACTATTATATACTTTAGTTTACAATCTAAATACATAATTTAATTTTTAAAGTTCATTTCCAAATCCAAATTTAGAAATGTATTTTATAACTTGCAAGTAGTTTTTTAAAATGCATTTACAATTTGTCTTAAACTAATTCTTTTCTAGTTACTAAAAAACTTTAGTCGCCTATTGTAATGAAATTGTATTTACAATCACTAATCTATTAAAGATACTTCTTAGTCTTAAAATTAATGCTCTTCCAGTGAAGACAAAAAGAGTCCAATCTTTATTCTATAAAAAGTGTAGTGTCAGATTATAAAATATGACTAGAATGACTAGTTACATATAAAAATAATGTCGTCTATTGAAATAAAATTGTATTTACAATCACTAATCTTTCTAAAATACTTCATACTCGAATGGCACAAGAACATATAAATAAGGTAAATACGTAGATTTTTTTACCGCGGCTTTTTACACACCAGTTTTTGTATCACGGCTTTTTTCGCTAGCTTTTTCATATCCAGGTTTTTGATTTCTTAACATTTTTTCGGTTGATTTTTTTTTCGAAGCTTTTTTCGGTCGACTTTTTTTTCGAGGCTTTTTTTGGGATACTTTTTTTTTCAAGGCTTATTTTTTTGTCGTTTTTTTTAGAGGTTTTTCCCGCAGTAATTTCCTGGCTTTTTTTCCGAGGATTTTTTTTCCTAGATTCCTGAGATCTTTAGCGAGTTACTTCCAAACTTTATAAGTCTACTTTAAACCGTTTTGAAAATCACTAAAAAAGACAAAAGATCCTCTAAAAACGCAAATAACTCTGGAGAGGTTAGAGATGGAAATTTTTTTTTTAAGATTTACTGCCATTTATTTTTTAGTTTTATATGCATACCAGATTTGTTCGCTCTATCTTTATCGGTTCCATAAGTTTTAATTATTTTGACCAGAATGAGTGTTACAAATGAAGAAGCACTTCCTGTTGTTGCAAAGCGTGGTCTCTACCAAAACTTGAGTTTTCTTATGTTCCTCAACAAACAGCAACGTTCCACAAAAAGAAAGAAGAAAAAAATTTCTCAAAAATTGGGCAAACAAGAAAAAAGTTTCGGGTTTAATTCATACTCAAGGAATCATTGGCGAGAAAATTTTAGACCAATGTAATTTGTCATACTAACATCCGGTTGTCAGAAATTTGTCGTCGTCATAGTGAAAAACTGAAAAATAAAAATTTATATAGTCATAGTGACACTGTCCAATACCAGATTCTTATTCAAACTATAAGTTTTGCGACATCTAGTGTCGACTCGTGTTAGTGATCACGTACGCAAATGGTTTGCATTAAGCAACTTTGTCGACAGGTATGTAAAAGCAGTTACATAAGTTGATCCTTTATTAATTTTAGCTAACATAAATGTTAGCAAAAATAAAAATCTCAAATCGCCTGCTCTAAGTTTGTAAGTGGTTGTACAATAGCAAACAAACTCGCGACAACTGTTTCGTCTTTTTGGGACTTTCAGGAGTGAGAGAACTCAAGTGTAAGTTTACTATTGTAAAAATGCGTGTTGTCAACTATATTCTCTACTGGAGGGTACATCATATCTAAACTATAAGTTTTACGACATCTAGTGTCGATTCGTGTTAGCGATCACGTACGCAAATGGTTTGCATTAAGCAACTTTGTCGACAGGTATGTAAAAGCAGTTAGATAAGTCGATCTTTCGATAATTATAGCTAACATAAATGTTTCTTTTTTTTGTGGCATTAGACGTAGTCTATATAGCTAGTTACGAATTATTTAACGCTAATATATGCTAACTGGAAGTGTTTATCAAACTTTAGTACATTTTTGTTCTTTCAGCTTTATGTAATGTACATTCAAACATAATATGGTCTATTGTGCCTGAAGCAAAACAGATTGGACATTCGATAGTGTCGTTTAATTTCAATTTAAACAAATGAGCCGGATAACTACCATGTCCCAATCTCACTCGACTAAATACCACGCATAATCGTCTAGGTATATTTAAATTTTCAAATCAAAGTTTTTAGGGATGGAACTTACTATTTCATAGTATCTAGTGTGATTATTCATCATTGCTTCCTTATAATAAGAGGACCATGTATTGAAAGACTCGTTTTTATAAATGTTTATTATGTCGTCTATAGGGATTTCGTTGTTGTCTATTTCAGGATGGAGTACACTAGCTTTAGATAACTGGTCTTCGTTGAAATTTATTTTACTATGAGCTTTTACCCATATAAATTGGATAGAAAATCCCGACTTTTGAAGAGAAATTACTAAAGTTTTAATATTAGTGATAATCGGGTTGAGGAAGTTGTGGATGGAGATTATCTTTTTTTGAATCATAGACAAGACGGATAAGGAATCTGATATTATAAGTACTTTTTTATTGGTTTTATTAAGTTTTGCATATTCTAGTGCTTTTAGGATGGCAAAAGCTTCAACATTGAAAATTGAAATATCCTTGTTTAACCTAAAGTTTTCTTTAACATGCAAGGAGGGTATGAAATATGCATCTCTAGTTTTGGAGCCATCGGTATAAATATAAAGAAAATTATGAAATTTTTCTAATTCTGAATTGAATATTACGTTATTTAGGTGGTAAGACCTGAATATGCAGGAATTGAGAGAGGGATATCTGATAAGAGATCACCGTAGTTATAGCTATTATTATTCATTGGAAACGTCTTTTTTCATAAATTGTGCGAAAGCAAGCAAATGAAGGAGATTTTTTTTTACCCAGTACTTATTTGTTAGATCTTCCACGTTCAATTGACTTATTTTGTGAACAATTGGGAGGTTTTTATAAGTGATTTAAGTAAAAACTTAAGTGTTAGAAACTCCATTCTGATTCTGATTGGCATTTCATTAGCTTCCACTTGTAAGGCACTTATTGGAGTTGAACGGAACGCACCAATTGCAATTCTTATACCTGTATTTTGGATAACTTCTATTTTTTTAAGTGAAGTTTTTGACGCCGATCCGTATAATATTGCTCCGTAATCTATGATAGATCTTATATAGCATTTGTAGAACATTAATGATATGCTTGGATTGGCTCCCCACCAGGATTTTAAAACTAGCTTAAGAAAATTAATAAATTTTGAACATTTGTTAACACGTTGTAGAATGTGAGGAGTCCAACTAAGTTTTTTATCAAGCACCATACTCAGATACTTAACATTATTACGGAACGGAAATGACATGTTGTTCAAGATAATTGTGTTAATTTGGGGAAGGTTGTGTCTAGTAAAGATAGTTACAACTGATTTTTCAGTACACACCTCAAAATTATTCCTTAAACACCAATCGTAAAATATTGTCGTACAATCCTTTAAATTGTTTATCGCTTCTTCATATTTTTTGTTTTGGCAGTATATACAAAAGTCATCTGCATATTGGATAATGAAGAAATTGTTAGCTACTTTATGTATGTCTGATGTATATACATTAAAGAATATGGGGCTTAAAACACAGCCTTGAGCTAGTCCAGATGATGTATATCGAGGACCAGATAACTGATTCTGCTCATTACATATATAAATTGCTCTATCTTGGTACAAACTTACTATAGTATATGCGATTTTTGGCGGGATAAGTTGGTCTTGTAATTTGCGATAAAGAAGCATCAAATTCATGTTTTTATTGGCACCTTTAATATCCATAAACGCACTAGCCATGTATTCGTTTTTAGAAAAGCAATGATAAATATCAACCACTATGTTGGTCAAGGCATCAACTGAACTGAAACCGCTTTTAAATTCATATTGGTTATTGGGTAACATAGAATGTTTGGCAAACCACCCTTCAAGTCTTAATTTTATAAGTCTTTCAAACGTTTTAAATACACAGGATATAAGGGATATTGGTCTATATGATTCAACAATTTCCAGCGATTTTTTTGGTTTGAGGATAGGAAAACAATTACATTATTCCAATCTTTTATCACCTCGTTATTAACCCAAATTAACCCAATTAAAAATTTTAAACTGTGTTCCTGTATTCATGTTTGTGCACGTCGATGATATAATTACTTGCATCCATAACAGACCTTGGTCGATGAGAACTTTACAATTAGGTTTAATATTGTAAACTTTTCTCACAACTAGTGTTTTGTTACTGTAGAAGTTCGAAAAAAATTCAGGAAGCTACCCTTTTAACGATGTTAACTTTGAGATCTGACCACTACCCTATAAAAGTGGAATATGGTTTCCTAAATACAGATGGCGTAACTATCTTTTCTAAAATCTTATGGAATGTCAACAAGGCAAATTGGGATACGTTTTTCAGTTATCTACATAACTCCTTCACCAAAACTCTAAATAGGATGAATAATGTATCAGACAAATATAAATTTTTTATTGAAAAAATTAATGAAGCTGCAGAAATCTCCATTAAAAAATTCAAACCTTTTAAAATAAAAACCCGTCCTCCTCCTCACTGGTGGGATGTGGAATGTGAACAGCACTCCAAAACGCAAAACTGCTTTAATTCAATATAAAGCAATAAGTACGTTAGAAAACTTCCTTAAATGTAAACAAGAAATGGCACGTACAAAAAATTTTTAAAAGAAAAATCAAGGAAGTGTTGGATTAACTGGATTTTTAATATTAACAAGAACACCTCCTATGTTGATTTATGGAAACAAGATAACACTCTTCGACGTTCACATTCTAAAATTGCACAATCTATAAATAGTTCCTTAACATAAGTGATACCAAAAATAAAAATCTCGAATCGCCTGCTGTAAGTTTGCAAAAAGTTGTACAATTGCAAACAAACATTGAGAATCACTCGACAGCTGTTTCGTCCTTTTGGGACTCTTCAGGAGTGAGAGAACTCAATTGTAAGATTCTTATTGGTTGAAACACATGGTCTAAAATTTTTATAATAAATTATTTACCGTTAAAAGTAAATTTTAAGTATAAACGTTCGCTCCTTCAGCAGATTCGGTTTAATATTTTTTTTCAGTCGAAAGCCTTAGTAATCGAAAGTTTACTTGTTTCAGAAAGTTTTCTAATTTGTAAACAGTAAACTTCTCAAGCCTGCGTTTGAATTCGCAGAAAACTATTTATTTTACAAAGTTACGGTACGTGTAGCACATTTTAAAGTTTAACTTGATTCTGTTTGGTGTCTGGATACCGTCGTGTATAATGGCATTTTTAAGTGTTTTCTTAGTTTGTTAATAAGTTAAGTGTCTATGTTCTCTTAATTGTGTTTAAACCTCATTAAAACTAGATCTTAAATTCTAAATTTCCTAATAATCAATCCTAAAATTTATATAAAATATTGTACTTTTTGTGCATTTACATTTACCTCTATAGATAAGAGTGCATAAACTTTTTGTATTAAGACAATTAATAAAATAATATAATGAATTATTGCTTAGAATGTTTAAAGTTTTCATCTCAGAATAAATTGTTTTAAATTTTAAATAAATTATATACCTAATTACGAAAATGAAAAATATGAGAGCTATTAAATGAATAATTTTAGTAAAGTTTAACTAATCCATAAAAACTGTAATGGAGTTGAAAACTTCTTGTCTTTTAGTATTTTAACTTCAATTTTCAATCTCATGAATCAACAAGTATTTTAATTAGATTTTTAAGTTAGTTTTGAAGGTAAAATAATATGTAAATGGATTTTACCCTTAATGAATAATTTCTGTTCGGGGTTGTAAAAAAATTTTAATGTTTGGACTTCTTATACTTATCCTCAACTGTCTACGACTATTTCTTAGACATGTTGATTATTTTGAATGTTTTTTTCAGCACGTTATAAGTGCTTTTAGAGTGAACGAAAGCACAATAATAATAGCAAACTTCCTGAATTTATTTTTTTTTTTTTTTTGGGGTATTTTACAAAATTGTATTGTGATGTAAGTGTTATGTATAGTGCCCCAGAAGATCAGTATAAACCTGTATAGTGTGGTGACGAAACCGTGTACAATAGTGGATTGATTCGTCTTGGCAAAAAGCATTTACTTCAAGGTTTAGAAAAACCACTGAAACCTAAACATGCCAACCCTTACCCACCTAGTTTTACATGTAATAATATTAATTATGTGTAAACATTACAGAAGGTAAATAAGAACATAATATATAACAGCACAGCCATTGCATGACGACATATAATGGACCTGTTCAAGCGCCATTCACGACAATGAAAAAAATAGTAGGTTAAAGAAATAACAAAACAAAATAATGGAAAAACAGATAATCAAGACAAGAATACAAAATATTGCTAAACTTCAGATGTTCTTCAGATTTGTAAGCCATAATATTGCTTCATATTCTTTCGTAATTATCCGGGAGGGTCTTGATGAACAGGTCCGGAAATCAAAGTGGTGATTCGCAGGAACAACATGTTTTTCTTGTTGACCATGCAGTACTGTAAGGTACTGATCACTTTTCATTACTTGTATTAAAAACGCCTAAAAACACACACGAGAAAGTTCTAACGAAATTCACGTACGTTTTGACGTTTAAAAAAAATGCACCTACTCATTTGAGAGGATCAAAATATAATTTCAACAACAAAGATTAAGTTAAACACTGATCCACCTCTATAGCCAACCATCAATAGTAAAAAAAACTATAGAATACAGCCCAACAAAAACCACGACTTTATTATTTGCGGAGATGCCAAATCTCACCTATTCTACAACTCAATATTTTGAGCAAATCAATATATAAAGAAGAAAGATACTATTTAACTGTCCGCTCTGACGAATTTGAAACCCAAAAAGCGAAAGCGGCATTAGAAAAATTTCAATTGGTCAACAAAAAAGTAGAACATGCAACAACTCTAAGAAAACAAGAGATGCAATAAACGGTTTAGGCATTAATTAAGTCTTGTGCAATATTTAGTTCCAAACACATTTGTCACAAATAACACATTTAAAGAGACCTTAAAACAAACATGTTAATTCTTTAATAACCAACATAGAAAAGATGAAAAACCTACAAACTTCTACAAAAATAGGCGCCACGTTGTCATAAATAAAGCATTTTTAAATAACAGATAGTGACCACGGACTTGCATGCAATAGTTAGAAATAAACTTCCAAAAAATAATAAAATTCTTCTAACCGGAATTTTTTTTTGCCCGTTAGGGCACAGGAACTTTTAAGCCCAGAGGTTCAAAAATAATTTTTGGTAATTCAAACTGCTTTTGACAGCATTCTAAATACACAACAATGTTAAACGTTATCGCAATTTTAGATTTCTTTTCGGATCTCAATATGCCATAATCCTTTAAAAACTAAAACCGCCTATTTTATCAATCAAACGGTATGCTACTACACATCGTACTTGAACAAGATAGCTAAATATGCAAACACCATATTAAACAGTCAAGGTGGCACATACTCTATATTATCAGTGTTCCATTTAAACCAAAACAAAAATCTTTTGAAATTTTTTTTACAAAGATATGTTACTCTTAATCATAATGCATCTAAAATAAAAACTACACACCACGTTAACAAGTGTTCAAATAAAGAACAGGGCTGGACAGACCGTGGAATTGAATTGATTTATTTTTTTAAGTTTTAAAAAAAGACAGAAAAATAACTTGTGGTTGTTCGGAACTCTGCTTACAAACGTGATATAAATATAATCAAAACATTTTTCCATGATTCTGAATGCAAGAAAATCACCTGAAATCGATAAAAGATGTCAGAATCCACAAATCGATCAACTCCACATAATCAAAATTTTTCTTGAACTCTAATGATTTTGTAATCATTTAGCAAAAAGCTTTCGGAACAGTAATATACGCAAAAACGGAGAACCAATAGCATCAAGCAAAGATAGTACTCCAATATGTGGTGGAATATCTGAATGTGGATTGTTTACTCTATGCGGACGACCTTAAAATTTTTAAATCTATTGGTACTTTTCATGATTGCTAGTTACTTCAACAGAATCTTTCAGCTATTGATGAGTGGTGCGTTTTAAACGGATTACCTTTAAACGTCGTTAAATGTAATGTTATGTCCTTTTCCTGGAAGATAACTCCTCTGATTTTTGATTATACTATTAATTCTGTTCTTCTCAATAGGCCTAATAATTTCCGTGACTTAGGGATTATCTATGATAAAAATTGAATTTTTTGGATCACATTACTTCAACTTTTAAGTTGTCAAAAAACCCTGGGATACATAATTCGCTACGGTCATGAATTTAATAATGTAAATACTTTAAAATCTTGTTTTGCAGTTTGGTTAGGTGTAAAATTGAATATGTCGATAATTTGGTCTCCATCACATAAGGTTCATATTGACAGCATTGAAAGAATACAACGTCGATTCCTGAAATATCTGTTTCTTAAAGTTGAGGGTTATTATCTTTGCATTGGATTTCCTAACAGTGAACTGCAATTACGGTTTTCTTTGCCATGACTTGAGAACAGACGAACGCGTGAAGCTATCTTTTTATTATGTAAAATAAGCAATTATGACATAAACTGTGCTAAACTTCTTAATAAAATTGCATTTAATATACCACGCTATGCTCGAAACTCCAAAAAAATATATACTGAAATTTTCTCCTTTATTCAGAATGTGTGACATTTACAACAAATTTCAGCACACTTTTGATATATTCAACTGCAAGGTACCTTCAGTAAATCAGTTGTTTAATTAATTTTAGAATTATCAGAATGTATTTGATTGAATTTTTTGTATATGCATTGTTTTTATATTTTTATATTTGTATGCCTATTCTGTAATTGGGTCTTTTCTGTTGAATAGTGACAAATAAATAAATAAAAAAATAAAATAAATAACATATTCCAAATACTGAAGCTATCGCAGATTTTTTTTCCTATCCGCGGACCGTCTACCATTAGCAGTACCGGGCGCACTGCAGCCTAAAAGGCTTATTGTGCTTTCCTTGATTACTAGCCCACGTATCTAAAATCCATAGTCTGCATTAGTTGGTGCAGGTCGTAGGCTGGGTACGCATTTGACTCTTTTGGCAGCATTTTGTTGCGGCCAATAATGCTTCTTATCATCTAGATCACTGAAACTGCACAATAAACGCAGTATTGTTTCTGGGAACTTCCACATAGCCGATTGATGTCGCTAATAAACTTCCTAATTTTTTGTAGTAAGTCCCGTAAGAAGCCCTGCCGTAGTCTTCAGCTGTGTCCTTTTTAGCGTTAGTAGTTTAGCAGCTTGGTTTATGTAATGTTCTATTATCATATTCTTACTATGTATCAGGCCTAGCCTTGATGTCAAATATGCCTTGTGTTCTTTTTAAGTCCATTCTTGACTGTTAGACGACTCAACTTCTTTGTAATACCTAAGGCTGGTTCTGGCTTAAAGTAAGGCGTTGAAATTTTCTGTCTTGCTTGTTCGTCAGCTTTATGTTTCCTACAATACCCGAATGGCTAAACGTCCAGACTGGTTTTGTCCTGACAGGGTATTAAGTACATTAAAACATTAAAACACCAGTTTAGATAAAGTACTTTGGCTTTCAAGGGCCTTCAGAACTGCCTAGATGTCTGATATAATATAGATACGCATACAAGATATTCCTTCCCAGACATGGTCAGTTCACGCCCGTTTAAGAAAAGACGCCCTATGCTCTCTAGTATCCTTTTACGTGTGAATAGCACTGTAGTGGTTTTTGGGATAAAGCTTCAATCCGTCCTTAACACATCATTTGCTTACCATGTTCAGTGCACGTTGCATTGGTTCCATGATCGTGACTGTAAACTTGTTTTTTACTAAGATAGCAAGATCATCTGCAAATCTTAGTGGAAAAAACCTTCTCTCCTATGATCTACCAGCAGTTTATCCATGACTAGGTTCTACAACAGACGGGAGAGAACGCCACCCTGGGACATCCTCCAACCACACTGGTTTTCAGCGTATGCTCAGAAAATGTCGTAAATACTGTAGCTTGTCTAAGGATGCAGTCAATCCACCTGCAGCTAATTTCTTCCAGACCGTGTCATCTTAGAGCCGCGGGTATAGAATCAAAGGATGTGTTGCCAAAAGCGCTCTCTATATAAAAAAAACCGCTATCATTATCTGTTTGTTATTTAGAGCATTCTCAGCCGTTCTGTGGACTTCCTGGATACGCATACTGATCTTAGGATAGAGAACTGGTCACTAAGATCCCTTCTTTAATATGCCTATCCACAAGCTTCTCTATTGTCTTTAGAACGAATGACATCAGACTAATAAGTCTGTAGGCTTTGCTTGGGAGTAGTCTGCTCTCTCAGTCTTTAGAATAAAAACCACTCTGGCGAGCCTCCACGTCCTTGGCAAATAGTGTAGAGCCAAACTAGACTTAAAAATTTCACATAGCCTCCGCCACAGAAAGTCTGTTCCCTTTTGTAGCATAATGGGTGTGATCCCATCAGAGCCCGGAGATTTGTACGGTTCAAATGAGTTTGTCGCCAATTTGACCCTTTTAAGGAATACCACAGATACTCTAGTTAGTTTTTAATTACCAGTGTAGCGTCGCGGCGGATTTGTGTAGGACGTCTCTTGTTGGCCGGAGAGTTAGATGCAATACGCCCCCAGCGTTTTGTATAGTATTTATTTGTCGACACTCATATTATGATATTTACATTAACTACATTTACATAAATGAGGAGACTGCTGATGCATAATGTGAATGGGTTACTATACTTTGTAGTATTGTACCGCTTGTACCACTCGATTACTGCTTATTCTACTATTTGTGTCGGATTTCAGGTAAGCTTTAGTTTCACCGAAGCTAAAGTTAACATTCCAATTGAGGATTGGCTACTAAGAAGGCTCTGCGTACACATATTACTTACACACGGCGATTTAAACTAACTTAAACTGGGATTAAAGGGGCGAGTACCTTCCGCAAACCCAAAAGCCTCCGCCACAGAAAGTCTGTTCCCTTTTGTAGCATAATGGGTGTAATCCCATCAGAGCCTGGAGATTTATACGGTTTAAATGAGTTTGTTGCCAATTTAACCCTTTTAAGGAATACCACAGATACTCTAGTTAGTTTTTAATTACCAGTGTGGCGTCGAGGTGGATTTGGTATAGGACGTCTCTTGTTGGCCGGAGAGTTGGATGGAATATGCCCGCACCGTTTTGTATAGTATTTATTTGTCGACACTCATATTATGATATTTACGATATTTACATTAACTACATTTACATAAATGAGGCGACTGCTGATGCATAATGTGAATGCGTTACTATACTTTGTAGTATTGTACCGCTTGTACCACTCGATTACTGCTTATTCTACTATTTGAATCTCTTCCTGGTTGTCAACGTTTTGGTTTACGAAATGCTAAATACGTGTGATAACATTTGCATTCTTTGTATAATGTTTCCTTATCTATTTTGGCCTAAACAACCCATATTCAATACAACAAACAAATCTTAAAGTATTAGAAAAATGTGACAGAAATAGAGAGACTGTCGCATATGATTACGTGCAGTTAGCAGCAGCCTCGCTTAACAATAAATAAAGCTCGCAATTAATGTGTCGGATTTCAGGTAAGCTTTAGTTTCACCCAAGTTAAAGTTAACATTCCAACTGAGGATTGGCTACTAAGAAGGCTCTGCGTACACATATTACTTACACACGGCGATTTAAACTAACTTAAACTGGGATTAAAGGGATGAGTACCTCCTGCAAACCCAAAAAACCTTTTGTTTTCGCGTCAACCGCTCTAAGTAAAGCGAGCCCGTATGGAGCTGGTTAAAAAACGTTCGGTTGTGGAGTGTACACCGAATAAAAATTTTCTTAAATACTAGAGATCAAACCGTTCTATGCCATATGTACTTGAGCTTTATACGCATTATCACTGAATAAGTTACTTAAATAATAAAACTTGACTGTAATCTGTAGGATTCAGTTCCTAGAATGAAAGTTTCCTGTTAGCAACAGTATCGACAGTTTAGAAAGTTAGGTAACACCAGAATTCCTCTTAAGAGAGGTGTGCAAAGAAGAACGAATAAGCTCTCTCAATGAAGTTATGAAGCATAACCAACCCCTGTAGACGTAGTATCCACCGGTTGTCTGCAGCTTAACTAATGCGAAACTATGGTGTGGTCTTTAATTGATAAGGAAGGTTCTTAATCAGCCACTTCAGCACCCTCAGGAGATATCCAGGTATAACACACAACAAAAACATAAGGTCAACGCAACGTACTAAAAGCATACGTAGCAATTAGAATTAATACAAATAGAAAAGAAAAGAAATCAAGATGAAATGAAACTAGAAGAAGTCCTGGGAGACCACGAATTATTTGTTCAGGACACCCAGGTTGTCCGAGTAAAGAATATAACATTGTTATTACCAACCAAACACATTCTAGGGAAGAAAGGATCACAGAAAACACGTAGATGATAATATCGACTGCAACCGTGACGAAAATGAAGATTTCAACGTTTTTTTAGGTACGTGCAGTAATGAAATATGATTAACGGAAGCTATGTCTAACGATAATCGCGACGAGCGATTCAACGTTATTTACTATGAGATAAAATCCCTGATTGAATATGAAATCAGTGTGGTAGTAAGCAAGTCAGAAAATGCAAGAATAATAATCTTATTGTGTATTAAGTCAAACGTAGAAAAGCTAGGTTAGTCGCCACGTCCTGGATTTGACTTTTACGACATATTTGCTCCCGTGGTTAGAATGGAATCATTTAGACTATTAACCGCACTTCTCATTAAATTTAATTCAAAAATGCACCAATTGGATGTGGCTACTTCATACTTAAATAGTGAAATACATGCAGATCCCTGTGTTTTCATAGATGCTATAAGAGGTTAGTACACCTTCTTTCTGGTTTACGTTGATGAATAATCATCGCATCGAACAATTCAGAAAGAGTACACGATATAAAAACTGTTTTATCTTAAGAGTTTAAGATCAAAGATCTGGGACTTTCAAATTATTGCTTGGGAATTAAAGTTTAGCAACAAACAAATCGTATTTAACTCTCTCAGAGCGGTTACATACGAGAAATTCTAAACAGGTTTGACATGTCCAATTACAAACCTAATCGGACGCCCCTAGAACTTAGATCAAAACTCCGAATCATGGTCTCTTGTATACAAAAGAAAGCAAAAGGTTATGTGGATGCGGACTGGGGAAACTTCGTGGACGATCGGAGATCGTACATTGGGTTGGTATTTACTCTATCAGGTGCAGCAGTGTCGTAAATTTTGAAGAAACAACGAAGTGTTTATTATCTTCGGCCGAATATCTTGGTCTCACTGATGCTAAAAAGAAGCCATATATCTAAGTCAGTTCCTCAAACAATTAAATGTTGGTTTTATCGCTCCCGTCATTTTATTCAACGATAATCAAGGTGCAATAATTCATCTTTCTAAAAATTCGGTACAGCATTCACCCTCCAAGCATATTGACATTCGTTGTCATTTCATCAGAGAAGCTTGAATATACAGGGTGTCCAGAAACTTTCCTGACAAACAAAGACCGGAGATTGCTCAGATAATTTTAAGACAATTTAACCCAATTTACCTAGTTCGAAAATGCTAGAGCTCTTTGAAGATGGCGCCTTGTAAATATTTTTTTTAAATACCTCCAGAACGCTTCTACTTAGAAAAGCAAAAACTGGTATGCTTGTTTAGCCTTCAGAGATGAATCGATTCCATCAATTGCGAATTTCTAACACCGGTCATAGGCGTCCGTTTTGGGTAGGTTAACGGTTATTTTAACGCATAACTTTTTTGCCTTCAACTTTTAAGCATTTGTGACACTAGATTATTAAATTTTCAGGTATTCTAGTACTAAAAGGTACTCTTACTTTAAGTCATTAGGATACACTCTTTTCTAGAAAAATGGATTTGAAAATTTTTTGTTTTTTTGTCATTAAAGTTAAATATATATTTTTTGCACTAGTTGGCTCTGAATTGCCAACAAAAGTAAAACCTACGTTTTTCATTGTCAAATTGTTGTCAGTTCGCGAAGCTTATTGTTTAATTTTTTACTTTACCAAGCACCATCTTCAAAAAGCTGTAGCTCCCTTAGGAAGCATTTTCGGACTAGGTGAATTGGGTTAAATTGTTTTAAAATTATTTGAGGAATCTCCGGTCTTCGTTTGTCAAGAGAGTTTCTGGACACCCTGTATAGATATATAGAAATAAAATTTATGTCAACAAATCGTATGCCCGCAGATATGTTGACAAAAGCTTTAAATCCATCAAAGTTTTAAGACTACTGCAGAGATATTGGAATAGTAAAATTTGAGGGGGCGTGTTAGATATACAAATTTTAGTCATCTTTGCTTGTTGTCAACACAACGATCTTGTTTTGTTTTGTTTTGTACTTTTTTTATGTTCACACTGTAATAACACAAGATGTTTTTCTTATAATTAACAAAGTTAAAATATTTTGTTCTAGTTGTTAATCGTGTGTTTCCTTTGCTGCGTCCGTTAACTTTATTAATATATGAAAATATTTTTAAAATGTGCAACCTTTAGTCTATTTGGGAAGCCTGCTCACACTTTTTCGGAGAAGTAGACTGGGAACCCATAATCAAAAAATTACACACTAATTGGACATGCTGTATGTCTTTTGGTCTAAGAAATGCTCCTAACACTTTTCAAAGGTATATTGATGAAGTTTTGTTTTTCTTCTTCTTTTTAAGCACATCCAGTATCTAAAATCTCTTTTCAAAAGAATCAGAAAATATGGAATAATTTTTAATACAAGGAAATGTCATATACAACCCATAACCATTCAAAACCAACAAATTTCAATAGCTGACGCCGATTGAACAATATATACATATATTGTCGCATTGACATTTGAGTCTGCGAAGTTTCGCAGTGGTGTCAACAGAATGCATTAAAAAGGTTTCTTTTGAAAATCTTTATTGCCAAATAGATGTAGCGGGTGTTCTAGGTAGCCGGCTATATCTCTGAATCCGCAATACATCGAGACTTAAAGTAAAAAAATTTATTTTCAAGTTTATTGATGTTTGTTAGAGGCGTAATTATGACGTCAAAACAAATAAATATTATTTTCTCAACAAAATCCCAGACATAGTATATCTTATAAGTATAACTATTCTAACACTCAATGTTTTCTGAACAAAAAAGTTTAATGTGTAATTTTTCTCAGATTTGAAATAAAGTGGTGGGGGAAACTTAAACTTTAATTTAGGAAAATACTCATAACTTTGGTTTGACTTAACCAAATTTGATAGAACTTAGTCTCGTTTAAAAGAGGTTTTTAAGCTTCATTTTTAGCTGTATGAACGATATCTGCTTACGTTTTACACACACAGCTAGATGGCGCTAAATTGAAAACAGACATAGCTATAGCTGAAAGGTTATATGCATCATCAAAGACGCCGTCGGTACGGTAGCAGAATGTTTACTCGTTTAGCAAATTGGTTTCCTACCACGCCCCTTATACCTCAGACGGCGTACCCGACGAACCGAGGAAAAAATCAACGTTTTAACGTACGTAGTGTTTAATCCTCACCTAAGCGTTTGGGTAATTTCGAGAGGTTTAGGTATTTCCCAAACTACAGTATATCTAATATTGAAAGAACACACGTATTATTATTGTTATTATTATCAGATTCTAATAGAGTAATTTTTGTCTTAGGTTACATCCATATCATATTGTGCTCCACCAAGCTTTGACCAACGCAGATCACGACAGAAGGTTACATTACTGTTATTGGTTGATAAATATGATAACCAAAAACAGAAACCTTTAATCATAAATTCCGTGAACAGACGAAGTCACGTTTCATTGTGACGGTAGAATAAATACACATAATATGCTTTATTGGTCAGCAAGTAATCCCCGATGCATGCAGGAAGTGCAGCACCAAGGAAGATGGAGAGTAAACATTTGGTGCGGAATTTTAGGCAGTGAAATCTTAGTTCCTTTTATTTGGAATGAGGCTCTTAGAGGACAAACATATTTAAGTTTTTTGAACAATCACTTACCACTTTTTTTACAAAATGTACCGTTTCAAACCAGAAGAACAATGTTTTTCTAACAAGATGGTTGTCCAGCTCATTTTGCAGCAAACGTTTGTAGATTTCTTGATTAGTCATTTCTCGATAGGTGAATTGGAAGCGTTAATCTATTTTTGTGGGCTCCTAGGCACCTATTATTTATGTCTATAAGTCAAAGACCAATTTTTAGATCATTTTAACAAAAAAATAAAAAATTCCAAAATTTTTGTTAGGTCCCCTGATTTAACTTGTCTTGATTTTTTACTTATGGGGCACTGAGTATTAGATACATTTGTACTGCAATCAAATAAGCTTTGCAAACAAGTTTACTTAATATTTAAATCTACACACTCAAGGGATTATTATGGTTATAAGTCATTATGCATTCTACCTAATATAATTAAATTATCTAAAATAAGTAATAATTATGCAAATGGGTTTTAAGTATTGCAGATATGTATTCATAAATTTAATCTATACCTTAAAAAGCGACCTAGTAGGAAATGCTGGGTCGTTAATACATTAAGTCAATGTTTTATTTATATATTTTTTAATATCTTTGTTTTGAGAAAAGATATTAGGTTTTCTTCTCTATTTAACTATGTGAAAAGGTATATACAATTGTATTAAATTTTTCGAAATATTTCGTAAAATACGTCTTCATTGTTTTCAATTTAGCGCCCTCTGGCTGCGTTTGTAAAAAGTAAGCAGATATCGCTCATACGGCTAAAAATGAGGCTTAAAAACCTCTTTTAAACGAGACTAAGTTCAACCAAATTCGGTTAAGCGAAACCGGAGTTATGAGTATTTTTCCAATGTAAAGTTTGAGTTTCCCCCACCACTTTATTTCAGATCTGAGAAAATTACACATTAAACTTTTTGTTCAGAAAATATTGAAATATAAAAATAGATATACTTTACTTGGCATTTTCTTTTATATTTGTACCTATGTTTTGACGTCACAACTACGCTCCCATCCTACAAACTTGAAAATAATTTCCAGCAATTTCTCTTGGCCACATTTATAATAATATTTTTTTATTTCAAGTTACTATGTGTTGCGAATCTTGAGATATAGCCGGCTACCTCTCTTAGTGGAACACCCGATACAAATAAACAATTATTTGTGAAGGCTGTAGATTGAGATGTTTATTTGTAGCAATATCTTCAATAATATTAGCTATACAAAAAGGCTATGAAACTCACAGTAAGCGACTGTATTACTCGTTCTTTGTGAAATTGAACATTATCGTAAGTGTAGGTATTAGTTTCTCCTAATTTTAATAACAAGAACTTATATTAATTTAGGAATTTTTTGAGAAATATTCTTGATGTTTGATTTTCACGACAATGAAAACATTTCATTTTATTATATACAGTTCTACAAAAATTAATTGTGCCTAATATGATGAAAATTTAATTAAAAAGGATATAAAACAAACTTTATCGTATTTAATAATATTATTAGTTAATGTAAATAAGCATGTAATTATAGACCGGGAACATTAAGTTAAAACCAACTTCGCACAAATTACATGATCCATTGAATAATAATTTGATTAAGTACTAAGTGATTCTGCTTTTGACGTTAAGTTTTAACGTTCCAGTCCACTATTCACTTACGCCAAACTTCTTAAAGATAACGCATAATATGTAGATTTTTAAGGAGAAAAACTAAAAAAAGATTTGTGTTCGTCGATGCATGCCAACTTATAAAACTGGATAAGTCGGCTGGAAAGAAGTTATACTTTCATCGATTCTTTTCTATTTTTGGCTACATTTTTATGTAAATTTATGGTTGTGCTAAATACAAGAAGCATCTATTATCTACATTTAATAAATTCTGTATTATTTGTAGGGGTCGTTGCATATTTTAATACTAAAGTTTCAAAAACCTGGTTTTTCCTTATTATTGTTTCTTTCTTTAAACTATTTGTTAATTACATTTAATTCTGTATATGGAACTTTTAAATCTATACAATAATCCATAATAAAAACAGTAATTTTACAGGGTGTGATTCTTGACAAATGCAAAAAAGATTTAAAATATTATAGAGATGAATAATCTTTTCAGTTTTAGTTTTTCTTAAATATTATTTCTCCTCAACTTCAATTTATTTAAAATATTTTGTAATAAAGATTATTGTTCACTTTCTAAATACAAATGAAAACTTTAATGTCCAGTATTTGAAAAAGTGAAACAAGCATTTTTCTAAAAAAACTTGTTGTTTTAAGTAAAATATGTAATAGTTTTTCAGTGCAAAGTAATCCACTGGGAAGTAATATCAAAAAATAAAACATTTTAATTTTATTTTCTAATTGCAGCACGGCAAACAAAGAAAATACGTACAAATATAATAAGGGGTTATTTTCAGTTTCTGTACGACATACCCCTGGGGTTTAAGTTAAATAATAAATGAAAGTAGCATAAACAATTTTTGCAAAAATACGAGGAAATATTTCAATATTTTAGATGTTTTTTATTTCCTTACTTCAAATGACGCATTCATTAATTTTTGAATTTCAAATAATTAACCTGATACTTTTTTTGCCAGATTTTAATATTAATTTAAGTTAAAACGGCTTTCTTTCATATTAAATTTTTTTAATGACATGTAATTTTTATTTCACACAAATATTTTATTATCAGAGTGTACGTGGGTATCGATTTCTTGTTTATGTAACTCTAGATTCAAGTACCTACACCATATTTTGTATTTACATGTTAACAAAAAATGTTATATGAATTTTTATTTTACTTATTCTAAAATTTAAAAGGTTCTTCGTTAACTTGAATAGCGGTCGTATTTGGGGACGCAAGGGTTGGGAATATAACTTTTTCAATAGATAAAATTCACAACACCGTTTGTAAATAATATTTATTTGACGTCTATTAAAAAGATTCATGTGAATAAAAACTACAATGATTTTGAATTGAAAAATTATTTTTTTAAACGTTTACAAAATCAAAGAAAAATAGTTATCAGTTATTAGTAACTTCGCAACCAACGCCCTTGTCGACAGGTTTTAATAAGATTAATGTCAAATAAATTTTTATTACTTTCATGTTCTTTGTATATTTTTTAATTATAATTTTAATTACTTCTTTTGTTCTATTAACTATTCCATCTAGTCACAAAAACTTTACGACAACATTCCGTAGATAAAACCATTAAAAATTATGTAACAATGAAAATTCCACATCTATAATTTTGAAACAATCAAAATACGTTATTTTGACAGATCACCATGGCAACGGAGACATTTTAGTGGAAATTTTTTTCTCGTGGGGTACCCAAAAGCGAATTATACTGGAATTTTTTTTTTTTTAAAAAATTTTTTTTTTTTTTTTTTTTTTTTAAATATTTTTTTTTTTTTTTTTTTTAAAAAAAAAAATTTTTTTTTTTTTTAACTCTTTTCTTAAGGCGTTCAAAATGACAGACCATGTCTTAATAAAATATATATAATTATTTAGAACTAATTTATTACCTTTTCATTAGATTTTAATTTTTAGTTTAGATGAAATATTTTATTTAAATTTTTTTAATTTAAAATTTATTTTATAAAAAAAAAAAAAAATAAAAAATAAGTATGGTAATAATGATCATTATATATATTTCGATATTTTGATTAGTATAATTTTAAATGTTATTTTAGAAGAAGTTGGTATGCTTTAGTTAATAAAAACGAAAAAAATTTTTACTACTTGTAGTTACTCAAAACTTATGTAAAATTGAAAATATACTATTTTCTGTCTTGAAATGGTATCCCATGCAACTACAATGAGTAGAAATTACCAATTTGAAGGCCTAAATAATTACTGTCAAAGCTATGACGCTGTCAATCTGTTCATGCAGCTTCCCGAAAAACCTCTAAAATTATAATTTTCTACCACTTGAGTTCAGCTCAAATGACTATAAAATAAAAGAATAGTACATTTTTTGTCCCGAAATGGCACTTTTGAGCTACTACAATCAGTAGAAATCAACAATTTATAGACTAAAAATCCATTGGTATGAAGACAAACTGAAAATTATTACGTAATCTGTACCGGTACGTATGTATCTATAAAATAATTTTTTTTATTTTCTACCACTTGTAGTAGCCCGAAATAAATAAAAATTAAAAAATGTAATATATTTCATTATAAAACTGCATTACCGTGTAACTACAATGAGTAGAAAACAATATCTTAAAGGGCAGGCTGAGAAGCTATTACCGAAACTACAAAGCACATTAAATTTGATAAAATTATAACTTTCTACCACTTGTAGTAATCCAAAATTGATATAAAATAAAAGAATATATTATGTTACGCTTTAGGTTACCATTTTCATGCAACTACAATGAGTAAAAATTTCAGAATTATTGCAGGCTTGTAACCCATAACTAGAGGATAGTATCGAAACTTCGACTCAATGTAAAATTGTTATATTTGCCAAGCTAGATTTCCAGCAATTAAAAATAAAAAAATAGATGAATTTCTATTTTTTTTATTTTATATGAATGGTTACAAGTGATAATAAATATAATTATTTACATTATTTTGATTATTATTTATATGGAAAACGCAATTATTATAAACTATGGCAGGTTCATTGGAAGTAGTTGCTTGTTCTTGATTCAGAGATTCTTAAATCGTCTTTGCCGAAGTTGAAGCAGACCTCATTGCGTTAATTATTTCCCGATGATGACCCGAGTCCATTTGCAGATATGGTTTTATTGAGTGGCTACTAGCATGACCGGTTATTTTAATCAACTCCTGTTCTCCAATCCCCGTTTTGGTTAAAGTTGAAACAGCAGTGGCCTTTAGAATGATTTGTTATTTTAATTTTTTTGACATCAATTCCAATCAATGATGAGCGAATTTCAACCAAGAAGATATTGTATTTTGTACAACTGGACTGTCTTTATACCAACCTTTGGAACTGGGATTCTTCCAGTTTGGATTTGGCGTCAAAATAAACGCTTCGTTTTGATAGTGCCTGGCTTGCTTGTTTGAACAGTCTCACTGGACATATTTCTTCGTTGAGTGTATTCGGTACTAGCCACTTACTGTTGGCCATTTTTTGTGAACCGCTTTACTTGGTCTTGGAGAAAACCGTGTTATACTCAATTCCCCTCTTTTATCAATTTCCTCCACAAAATATTCTGCTGCTGCCGCTCCTTTATTTTCTCTCCAAGCCAATTCATGAGCAGTAACATGAAAAAACTTTTTCTGCAGTCCTTCCGGAGTGTTTTTGTCCCAAAGCTCAATAATTCTTCACCTCGTCTATTGATAGTGCAGATGAAGTTTTCTTTCTCTTGGTTGGATCCATTTGTAACTTCTGGCGCTTAACATTTTTTGCAGCTTTTGCGTTCAAAAATTCTATGTCAGAGAATGGATTAAATTATGATTATACTTTTCAAAAAAATATTCCTGTAACTGCTTGGCTGTGGAATTCTCTAAAACTTTGATAACACTCTCTTTCTAATCTTCGTAGTTTTTTTTCCGCATATTGAACCCATAGTCTTCCAGAATAAGCGCCAGTTCTTTCACAGGTACACACGCTCTATCAAAATTATACGATTTTTCTGCGCAAAAGCTTGTAAACTGCCTCCATATGCTTGATTTCGATTTCCTGGTTTCGATTTAGATCGCACGTGTCAACTGCTTAGGCCCAGTTGTTATAAACCTCGGTTGAACTCAACCGTAGGTTCAACACAATAGTATCACCATGACAACCATTGTTCAACCCAGGTTGACTTAACTGAGGTTTATACAACTGGCCATTAATCTCCTGGCGAATATTTTTTTTACTTTCTTGACCGAAGCGAAACATTTTTTTACGTCGTGCCTCTTGACAGCTTCTAAACAAAAATAATACTTTTGAGGTTAAAGTCTCAGTTACCATGGCAACTCAACAATCAAGTCAATCACACTTTTTATGTTTCGCTGATGACTTGAAGAAGAAAATAATTTACATTGCTAAGAAACAAAAAATAAACTTTAAAAATATTTGATTTTCAGCCACAATTCGGTGTGGAATTTTCTTACCGAATACCATGCGAGGTCAAGGAAATAATTTGACCTCTAGTAGTATTACTAGTAAAAATACCAATAATATTAGGAAATAAATATTTAATATAATGCTAATTAGGTTTCAGTTTTATAAGAATTTGATAAATAAAATAAATTTATTATTAATAGATACATTAATTAATTGTACCTAATCGTAATCATTATTCAATTTACAGTTTTATATTGCTATGATCTCTCAGTCGTTGGATTATTATTAATATAGAAATAAAACAAATCAATCAATTTATTAGGGATATTTGTAATTTAGAATAAGAGATTCATAAACTCTAGATGTAAATATTGAAATTTTACATAACCCAATTAACAATTATAATTAAAGTTTACTAAGGATCCAGACGAATGATGTCTTGAAAGGAACCATGTCTTTAGTCAAACCCTGTAAATAAAATATGTAATTTACTAGCTTTAAGAGTAAAAACTTACCTTGCCGAGTGATGTGTCCGATAGACGTGACATTGAAGGTATAACCCTTCTGAACATTATCCTTACTCAAAATCAATTCATTGAGTATGTGTGTTGATACAAGCGAAAGTTTAACCTCCAGGAAAGTTATTTGGCAATAATGGTAAAACTTTGATCGGATGAAACAATTATTTTTCTGTAAATACACGAAAATCAGTTAATTAGTCTGCAAAATTAAATAAAGGGACATTTAGACTCAGGGAACAGATTAGTCTTTACAACTTGGAAAACGGTTGCGCCGATTTAAAATTCAGAAAGTTAAAGAAAGCTAACCTCAAATTTCATGGCGAACGAAAGTTAGGAAGGAATTTTTGGACATAAGAGTCGCATATCAAACCAATCAGAAAAATAGGAAGCATTGTTTAGTCAAAAAAGGACAATTAATGAAAATTAGCAAATTAAGTTCCGAATTCTGACGTTTGGTGACGCGCAGTAAGGACTAAATATTATGAATAGAGGTTTAATGATTTTTTTTTAATAACTTACAATAATTAGTAGGTTAGATTTATTTAAAATAAGTAATAATCAGTCAACCCAAATAACCATGTTTAGTTTTTTGATTGAATTTAAAAAGTTATTGCTTGTAGACGTTTTTAAATCAAAATTATTTCTAATTTTATTTTGTAAACATTTCCTAAACAAATTTTGATTGTAATTAATCGAGCTATGGGTTTAATTGGCGATACCTTCAAATATATTCTTTAAAGAAAAAATTAAGTAAGACAACGTAAATTACCTATTTTCTAAAACGCGCTTAGTGTAATGATTCATTCTACAGTCCTTCTATAAGATAACCCTTGCTGAACTATCTGCTGTTAGCATTGTAAATGATACCACTTAAGCCCGCTTCACTATGTGCAAACTTTTGTTTACAGAAATTGTGGTGTCCAAGTTTTAAATTCATGAGTGTACTTTCCGCAAGGCGACAAAAGTTAATTTCGGAATATTGAACCAACCTTAGAAGTTGGAAAGTTAAATCATATACCAGTATTTAATGTAAAAGCATAACGTTTACTAAATCAGAATTAATAAAAGAAGAAATATATTAGTAAAGAAAAAAATAAGTTAATTAACGTCGAAGAAAAGTGTAAAGCGAAAATATTTACCATTGTGTTCCAAGCAATTAACTTGGTGTACGGACCTATTGAAGCACAATTTCGTCAGTGAAGTTATCCAAAACGTTTCCCGAACTTGCAAACAAACTACATTTGGTTAGGTGCCAACAAATAACAAAGATGAGACGTCACTCACCTGCGGTATAAAGTAGACTGTAATTTTAGGGATCGCGTTATCTTGTTTCTTGCATGTTTTCATTTTTATAACTTAATGCAAATAGACACAAATATACGCGGAGAACGTACGTAACTTTTACCATTTTAACTGAACACGCGCAAATGCAGTAATAAATTTTATTTAAAGTCGTAACCATTGTAAAATAAATTTGTTTGACATATATTTTGATAGGGTCAACATCTAAGGATTTGATAAAAGACGCGATAAATAAAAGATAATAAAACTATGGTTGTGAATAACAAGTTCCTATTTAATTATTCAAATTACTGGTGTAATAAAATTAAAATTTTTACTTAAGATAAAGATACTGCTTTGGGGTGTCCGTTTTTGTGTCATTTCTGGTTTTATCAATTGATTTAATTAATTAAAATTCATACCCCTAAATACATAGCATATTTGGCTAACAAGAGTGACAACATTGTTCAATATCCTATTTTCAAGCAACCTTGTTTTACTAAATATGTAATATCACAAAACAATAAAAAATATAAATATTTCTGTTTTAATTACCAATTAGATGTGTTATACTATTAACTTAAAAATAACAATATCCTTTTGATAAAGCATTTTAGGCCTACAAGTTCATTTTCTAAACTGTAAACAATTAAAAATACTATTTCTTTTGTTTAATTCTTTCCTAGAATGTCCAATGTTTAAAAGAGAAACATCTGATGTACATTTAGTTTTTTCGAACTCATCAGTGCAAGTAGTGTGTTAAGCTAGGATATAAATTTGCAATTGCAAGAGGTAATCATCGCTATTTTGTTTTAAATCGAAAATACTCCTAACGAGTTGTATTTGAGGCATGTTATCTAGTACAATTGTACTTTTACATTTGAGGGACCACATATCTAATGAGTTTCAAAAATACAAAATATCCATTACATTCATATATCTAAGTGTTAGTGTATCAGTGTACGGTCTAGAACGGTTTTAGCGTAGCCGTTTTGGCACCGCCGCTTTGACACCAAGAACTTTTGCGCTGTTGGCCAGTTACAATGCAAAATTTGAACAACTTTTTTTTGAACACTTATTATTATTGTAGGCATTTCCAGTCTAATGTCAACTTTTAAATGCACTTTTCTTTGAAGAAAATATACAAGCAGGTGTAAGTGCTTTAAAATAACAATTGCAATTTATTTATTTTGGTTCCCACAAAAGGTGTTTTACACTTTTCTTGTCATTGTAATAAACCAAAATTTAAAGAATTTATGCATATATATATATATATATATACTTTTACATTAACCTGTTAGAAATCTGTTTGAAATCTTTGAAAATTCAATTTGTAATTAACAAACTTCTTTCTAGAAGATATAAATTATAAAATATTAGATACTTCTACTACAGATACAACCAAAACTTTTTATTGCGTGATGACACCTATGGATGCCTTTTGTTATTCTTATCACTACATTTATGTACTAGGTGCAATGTTAAAGTATTGCCAATTGCTTTTTAAATACATAGTATTTGATAATTATCGTAGGTTTAGAAAATATATAGATAAGTAATAATATAATTAACTTGATTTGATGTTGCAAAATACAAAATTTTGAACACATAGATTTCTTTCTGATAAGCACATAAATTAATAATCTTGAATATTTGTTTGTAAAAATTAAAAGTTAATAAACAATTAACATCCGATTAACGTAACAAGGCAAACAAGAACACAACACGGTACAATGACTCGGCGCTAAAAAGTCCTAGTGCCCAAATGTCCTAGCGCCAGAACGTCTTAGCACCAAAACAGAGGTGCTAAAACGGGGGCGCCAATATGGATGCGCCAAAACGTCTCATTCAAGGATTTGAAATTTTATTGTTTGTTCTTAATCTGTTCTTCTTTTCTTGATTTTATGCGAAATCAAGTTTTACTAAGTTTTTTAAACACGTGTTCGGTTTACAGTTTTTTATAGTATTTTCTTGGGTTTCTTACATTTTTCTTGTCCCTTTGTGTGATATTGTTGTGATAAACACAATACGTCTTTAGTATGCCTCCATCTAAAAGACAGTGCCTTCTACTTATTAGAACACAAAAAAATATTTTCTTTTGAAAGTTTTTTTTATATACACTTTACAAACTTTATTTTTTTTGACAAAAAAATAATAAAAATACTGTTAGCCATAGGATCTTCTTTAAAATAGTCTGGACTAGAAGAAACTACAACGTTCAAAAGATTGTTTGGAAATCACACACAATAATCATTTTCTTTCATTATCTATATTCAAATTCTAAAAACACAATGTGGTTTAAGAAATAAAATAGAAAAGGACGAAAGGAGTATTTAGTGGAGCGTGGTCGTAGATGATATTTTTTAAATATCTTTAAAATTCAAGAAATAAATCAATTTAAATTTAATTTTAATTTAATTTTATTCAGTACTACATGAGATGCTATAACCAACACTACACTCTTGTGGAAAATAGTAGGACTTTTAATTGTAATTAAAATTTATATACAATAAATAGATAAACAAGTTACAAAAACGCCAAGACGTCTTTAAAGTTAAAACAGATTTACAGTATTGACTTATAAGGTAACAGGTATTTAGAGTGATCGATAAATATTTATTTAGATTTATTTCATATATTAGCGATATTAACTCATAGTAAAATAGGCACTAAACGTATTAATTTTAAAAAGAAAAAACTTTGTGTTTTGTATACAAGACCGAAATTAACTGAATAAAGTTGATTTTAACAAGCATAAAGAATTTTCTGCAAGTCACGTATTCATTACCTCGTATGTACACAGCGTGTCCCAGGATTGATGTTACAAGAGTGTGCGGAATTAAATATCTTTGAATTAGTTTGATCTTTTGTAATTAAGTCCTGCTTGGGAATTCGGTTGTATGCGTTCACGAAGAAAGGAAGTGATTTTAATTCGCTCTTGGGATAGAAGTGTAAATTAAATATAAATAATTATAAGTAAGTAATAGACGTTTTAGTTTAGTTTTAATGAGATAGAATCTGTCGGGAATTACGATAGGAAATAGGCAACAACGTGTGTGATAGTGATAAGTAGTGATAGGGAATAAGGCATATAAACAGAAAGTGGTAAAGAACTGTATTTAAGTTATCATTGTTTTTAACGTTTCTGACATTCTAAAACGATAATGTTTAATGGTGTACGAAATAGATATAGCAATTAGTTAAGTGTTCGTTCAATAACAAATAGTCAATTACGGTGAGAAATTCGAAGCAGTTTGGAAAAAAAGGTGTGATTTCTTGTATTTAAAGCGGAGTTTATTAAGTCTAAAAGATATCATTATATAATTTATCAAAATGTCGGAATCGGAAGGGTCGAATACAGACACAAGAAAAAGAAGACAGGAAGAAGAATTGTATAAGTTATTTAGAAGAAGTAAAAAATAGAAAGATCACCAGGGAAAAGAGGAGGAGAAGAGAGAAGAAAAGGGAGGGTTTAGAGAAGTAGTAAAAAAAAAGAAGACGATGATGAAATGAAAATGATATGGAAAGAAATGTTTAAAGAAATAAAGGAAATGAAATTAGTGCAACAGAAGAATAGTGAGGAAATGAAAGAGATTAAAGAGGAAATAAAAAGAATGAGCGAGAGTTTTGAGGTAAAGTACAAATACTTGGAGGAGAAGTGTGATGGGCTGGAGAAAAGAGTAGAACTCTTGGAAAAAAGAGAAGAAGAAAAATTTGGTAGTAAAGGGGATGGAAATAAAGGAGGAAAGAATGAAATAAAACAAGAAATGGAGGAACTGATAAAGAAGAACCTAGGATTGGAAAAGAAAATAGAAAAGCCGTGGAGATAAGAAAAGATATAGTGATTATAAAAATGTCGAGTTTAGAAGACAAAATAGAGATACTAAACAACAAAAAGTAGAATGAAAGGTACCAAAATATACATAGACAAGATAGGACAAAGAGGAGAAGAAAATACAGAAGAAGATAAGAATGGAAGGAAAAAGTGGAGGAAGAGGGTTTGAGAGTGAAAATTGAATACAGGAAAATGTGGGTGGAGGGAGAAGAAAGAAGATGAGTGGAGAACGAGGGAGGATAAGAAAATAGACACCAAAAAATTAAAAATTGAGAAGGAGGGAGGGCAAAGAAAAAAAAGGAAGAAAAGGGTGGAGGGTAAAAAACAAAGAGATAAATAAGATCTCATTTTGGAACATTGCGGGGATAAAAAACAAAGATGTAAATTTTTTGAACTATATAAAGGGTTTGAAAATGGGAGGTTTAGTAGAAACTTGGATGGAGGAAAAAGAATGGAGTACATGGAAAGATAAGATGCCGAAAGAATATGTATGGAAAATTCAGTATGCAAAAGAAAAAGAAGAAGGGAAGCTCAAAGGAGGGCTAATAGTGGGGTAAGATAAGAATGGGAAATAGAAAAGGAAATAGAAAAAGAAAATGTAGAGGGATGATTCAAAATCAGAGTAAAGACGGAAAAGGGGAAAAATATAATATTTTTACGATATGTGAAAGGAAAATGGACACAACGAAAGCAATTATAGAAAAGGCAATAGAAGAAAGGGATGAAGGCAAGTTGATTATAGGAGGAGATTTGAATGCTAGGATAGGGAGAGGAAAATGACAAGGAAAAAATTTTGATAGAACTATGTGAAGAAAGAGGTTGGACAATAATGAACGGAAATTTGGAAGAAGAAGGAAAAGGGAAATTTACATATGTAGGAGAAAGAGGCCAGTCGGTAATAGATTATGTGATTATAAACGAAAAAGTAAGGAGGACATAGAAACACTAAGAATAGGAAAAGAGATTAGAATCGGACCATCAGCCACTAGAAGTAGTCATGATGGAAGAAGGAGAGAAAGATGTACAAGAACAAGAAGAGGTATGGAGAGAAAGAAAGTATGAACTGAAGAGAGTATAAAAAAGATATAAAGAGGAAATGGAAGAGGAAGTAAATACTAAAGGAAAGGTGGAGAGAATTACAACCAGGATGGAAATGGCAACAGAAAAGAGAAAGTATAGATTAAGAAAACAAGAATTAGGGAAAAGAAAAGATACGTGGAACGGAGAATGCGAGAAGAGGAAGAAAGAATTAAGAAAAGGAAGAAGGAAATGGAAAAAAAGGAAAGATAGAGATAGATGAATACAAAAGGTTAAAAGTAAATTTTAAGGGAATATGTGTGAAAAATAAAGAAGAACATAAAAACAAACCGAGATAAAGATTAGAGAAATTAAAAATGAAGGACAGGTATGGGAATTCATTAATAAAAGAAGAAAAAGGAGGAAGGATGGAAGCAAATATAGATGAGGAAAAATGGGAAAAAAACACTGTAAGAGAGTGAAAAAAAGAAATAAAAAAGTTGGAAAAAAAGATAAGACACAGAGAGGGTGAAATATAAAAGAAGAAATGGAGAGAGCAATTAATAAAGTAAAAAAGAAAAGCAAAGGGACGGATGGAATACAAGGAGAACAATGGAGGTACATCGGAGAAGGAATGAGAGAAAAAGTAAGAGAAGTATTCGAGAGAATATGGAAAGGAGAAGGATTTCCAGAAAAAAGGAGAGAAGCAATAATATGCCCAATTTACAAGGGGGGAGATAGGAAGAAAGCGAACAACTATAGAGGAGTGAGTATAATGAATGCGGACTATAAAATATATGCGGAAATAGTTAGAAAAAATTGGAAAAGAAATAGAAGAAATAATACCAGATTGGCAAACAGGATTTAGGAAAGAAAGAGAAACGATAGACAATATATACATATTAAAGCACATAATCAATAAAGAGTTAGCAAAGAAAGGAGGAAAGATGTACGCAATTTTCCTAGACATTAAAGCGGCATTTGATAATGTGGAAAGAGGGGGATTTTGGAAAAGGATGGAGAAGGTAGGAATAAACAGAAATATAAAAAATGCAATAGTGGAAATATACGAGGAAACAAGGTGTAGAACGAGGGTAGGGAGGAAGCTAGGTAGATAATTTAGGACGGAAAAAGGACTAAAACAGGGATGTCCGCTAAGCCCAATTTTATTCTCGATATACATTAGTGATCTTGAAGAGGAAATGGAAAAAATTAAGTAGGAGGAATAGTAGTAAGAAGGAAAAATATATGGGTTTTAGCATACGCGGATGACATTGTGGCAATAGCGAGAAATGAAGAAGAGATGAGAGGAGTAGTTAAATTTATGAAGAAATACCTGGAAAAGAAAAAAACTAGCAGCAAATGTCGGTAAAACAAAAATTATGGAATTTAATAAAAGAAAAGAAAGAAGAAAGGAAGTGAAATGGTGGTGGGGAGGAGGAGGTAGAGAGAGTAGACAAGTATAGATACTTAGGTTAGAACATCAGATACGATAACAAAGATGGAGACCATATAAAGAGATGAAAATGAAAGGAAATAGAATAGTAGGACAAGTATGGGGGTTAGGGGAAAGGATATTTGGTAAAGATATAGAGAAAAGAAGATGGATGTTTGATTTCTCGAAGGCGTTCGACACCATTAATCATAAACTACTACTTTCTATTATGCACTTTGTGGGTTTGATGCTTCATGTATAATTTTTTTACACTTTTCTTAAATAATGGAACTCAGTGCATTAGAATTTGTAACTAGTTATCGAAACTTTTAACAGCGCCATGTGGTGTTTCGCAGGGATCAATGCTTGGACTTTTATTATACAATATATATACATGTAATATTTTCCAGTGTCTAAAATCATGTAAATTTCACCTGTATGCCGATGATTCGCAACTGTATTATTCATTTAAAACGTGCCACATGAAAACAGCCCAGCAGTGTATTATCAACGATCTTTCTAATCTTTTACGGACCACTTATGACCACTGTCTTAGTGTAAATCTTAATAAATCCTCTACACTTTTGTTCTGCAATAAGGCTGAAAGAGCATTTAGGCCTGATATTAGATGTATATCTAAGGTTCGGGAATCACGTTTCTGCCACTATGAGGAACATAGTCGTTACTTAGAGCTACTTATCTTTCCGACAATCACTTTCACCGTTTGTTAGAAGACTTCTTTCCGATTCATTAGTCTTAAGCCACTTCAACTTTTGCGACACTGTATATGGACCTTGTCTGAACTGTAGAGAGATAAAAAGTGTGGTACTGTATGGAGCGGAGATTTGGGATTGGAGGGAATGGCAAGAGCTGGAGAAGATACAGGAGAAATACTGGAGGTGGACGTTAGGACTAGAGAAGGAGACACCGGGGTATATAGTGGAAGAAGAGCTAGAAATAGAAAAATAAGGATACAAGCAGGAAGAATTGCAGTAAGGTATGAAGAAAAAATGGGAAATACGAAGGAAAATGAAATACTATATGAATGTTGGAAAGAGATCGAGACACAGAAGGTAAAATATGGGAAGAAGAAAGAAGAAAATACTATGAGAGAGTGGGATACGCGAGAAAAGAGATAAAGAGATTAAGAGAGGGGGGAGAAAGATGGAAGAGGAAATAATTGCAAGAGATAAAGATACTCAAAAGCAGGAAAGAAAGGCAAAAATAAAGAACAGAAAAATATAACGAGAAATACATAAGCATAATGACAGACAAGACACCAACGTACATAACAGAAGGAAAAGGAATGAATGAAATAAGAATGATTGCAAGGTTCAGAATGGGTAATGAAGAAAATAAAAATAAATATTGGTTGAGTGATGAGGAGAGATTATGCAGGTTGTGTGGGGATGAATGGGAAAAATATAATACATATAAAAGAGGGATGCAGGGAAACAAGACACGAGGAAAAGGAATGGAAGTTACTACTAGGAGAGAAAGGGGAAAGAAAACAATGGATGAGGGAAGTGTTGGAGAGGAGGAAAGTGATGGAGGAGAGGAAAAGAAAATACTGAAAGCTTAGAGAAGAGAGGGATGGGAGGTTGAAGAAGGAAACAGAATTAATTATTCAAAGAGGTGGACTTTAGGATTAGATAATAAAAGGCCAGATTACCTAATAATTCAAACAGGAAACAGAGCATTGAAACTGAAGGAAAAGATGGAACACAGAAAAGAGAATAAAATGCTGTACATTACGTTAGAAAGAGATAGAGGAACAAAAGTGAAATAAGGTAAAGAAGATAGGAAAGCATATTACAAAGAGGAGGATACGCAAGAAAAACAATAAAAAAAGCTAAGAGGTGAAGAAAGAAAATGAAAGAAGAGATAGTAAAAAAAGACAAACATAACCAGGTGCAGGAGAGAAGAACGAAGATTAGACAAAGAAGATATAACGACAAATACAACAATTTAATAATGGATGGAATCAAATATGAATTAAAAGAAAATGATTGTTAAGGTTTTTTTAGTTAAATTTCGTATTTAGTTTTAAGTTTAAAAGTTTGTGTAAGAACCGAATCACTTTGTTATTTTAAAAGACAAATAAATTTGATTTGATTTGATTTGAATTAAGTCCTGCTTGGTTTTAAACTTATTTTTAGCATACTTTTGAGGTTATAAAATCACGTAGGCCATGACAATTAAGCAACGTCTATTGCGTTTTAGGTAAAGTACCTTCTCGTTTACAATATGCTAAAATATTACTAAGAAAAGTTTTTAGAATGACAGGCTACGGCCCCATACAAAATTTCAGGACGATCTACATACTTTGATTAAATCGTTATTTTTTAGATTCAATGAAATAAAATTATTTATTCGCAAATGTAATAATTGTAATCTTGCTCTAGAATAAATTATTTATTTAACATAACTGCCACCTTTTTTTGCTCACCGTTCTATTCGTTGTCTGAATTTTCTGAAACTATTTCGAATTTCCTCGATTTGGATATGGTGTACGTCTTTTCGTATTCTTTTCTTTTATGTCTACTATTGTAGATCAGTTTCATAAATTAGACGTCTTATTAATACTATTTCTCTCGTTCAATGTTCTACAAATAATTTTTTTATAAATGTTTTGAATCTAATAAATAACAATTTATTCAAGGATCGTCTTGAAATTTTGTATGGGGATCTACCGTGTCATTTTTGTATAACTTTTTTTAGTAATATTTAGCATATTGTATACAAGAAAGGTACTTTTACCTGAAACGAAAACAGATTTTAATGAACCTGTCAGGTCTACATGATTTTACAATCTCAAAAATATGCTAAAAATAAGTTTCAAATCAAATTGGGTTTAGTTACTAAAAATCAAATTAAAATTCAAAGATTTTTAATTCCACACATCTTGTAACACCAATCCTGGGACACGCTGTATATTTGTTGTGCATAACAGAAGACACCTATACATGAGATTTACAGTTTAACGCCTATTCCAAACGACTTAAAGTTGAGAGATTTATGAGGAAATTATACTCTCGCTGGTTTTCAACTGCTTTGCGAGAGAGTACAGCCGAAAACTTCGATGTTTGCACTAGGAATCGAACACGAAGTGCCTGCTTAGCAACTAACACACTTAATCGCAGAGTTACGACTGCATAAAGAATAATAATAATAATAATAATAAAGGACTTTATTGCAAAAAGAAAGATACATAATAGGTACATAAAATATAAAAAGATTTTTTATAAATTGCAAAAGGCGGAGTTCAATGGCAAATTTCAAATCTGCCTATTGTTCTTCCACTCAACCTAAAAAAGAGAGAGAGAAAAAAAAGATAATAAATAAAACACTTAAATTCTTGGCACTAAGTGAAATCGTCACTACAATTGTCTGAGTACGTGTAGAAAATGCCATACATTACACACTTAAATGATTGGTAATAAATAATTTAAACTTTGACTCGTTATACTTTTTTAACATTGGATGGTAAGGAATTATAATATTACAAATTCTATAAGAAAAACAACGTTTGAAGGCTTCCGTAGAATGTGATGGTGGCGTAATAGACCCTTTTGTATCTGATATTTATCGTATGTACGTCAGTTCTAAATTTAATTTTTGGTATAAATATGTGGGTGTTTTATGTACTACGATATTATGAAAAAGACAAAACGTATGTAAGGTGCGCCTTGCTTTCATATTAAGCCACTGTAGGTCTTTTAGTTTATGTGATACCCTATCATATTTTCTTATACCAAATATGAGACGCAAACAAGAGTTTTGTAGTTTTTGAATTCTATTTACATCGAAAGCTGTTAAATATCCGTCATACACTACATCACAATAGTCAAAAGAGACAATATTAATACATTGCATAAAGTTATTTTAATTTTTCAGATAACACGTGTCTATTTTGCTAAATATTTTTAGGTTACAGGTAAGCTTTTTGAAGATATTTAGATACATGTAGTGTAAACCGTAAATCACTGTCTAAATACATTCCGAGATTCTTTACATTCTGACAGACAGGAATTTCTACATTATTTAATCTAATAATTTGGTTTCGGTTAATTAAGTTTCTATAAGTATGCTTACCAAATAGCATAGCTGTTGACTTTTGTGGATTTATACTTAGATTATGATTGTTACAATATTCTAAAATACAATCTAGATCATAGTTTATTGCAGCGACTGCTTGGGGAAACTAAGAGGATCAAAAGAAAGATACAGCTGAGTATCGTCAGCGTAAAAATGAGATTTACATGACGTTATACTATGATTTAGTTGGGAGAATAAATATTAAACATAATTGGTCCCAAAATAGATCCTTGGGG
This sequence comes from Abscondita cerata, assembly GCA_030710515.1. Lineage (NCBI taxonomy): Eukaryota > Metazoa > Arthropoda > Insecta > Coleoptera > Lampyridae > Abscondita > Abscondita cerata. Next base: position 454,479 of record JALBCR010000435.1, on the reverse strand, counting down.
AAATCCCTTGTTTTAATAAGTTTATATCTAAGTAATTACCTTTCAAAGGTCCGTTTTGTTCGTAAAATGTAAGTTTTCGAATCAAATTGTAGCCTTTTCAACAAACCCAACAAAGTACAAGGAAATATATAGCAACCCATCGACAAGATCGAATGCTGAAGGAATTTCAAACATTACTCCCAAATTTACTACGAGTACAAAATGCATGAAACTAGAATAATAGGTGTGCTAAATCGCTAAAAGAAAAAATATATTACTTTGTATGTAACGGGTGTTCAAATAAAAAACTGGGATGGGTAGTTCTTCAAATGTTCTTTGTCATTTGATAATTTACTGAGTAGTCAGCTGATACAAAAATTAGGTTAGAATGTAAGATATATAAAAACATTTATTTCTGTCAGGTTTCAGGTTATATTTATAACAGTTTATATGCAATGTAAAAAAAAATTAATTTAATCAGTTTATTTATATGGCTTACCTAACTCCGGTTTTGTATATAAATACTAAAAAAAAAAAAAAAAAAAAAAAAAAAAAAAAAAAAAAAAACAAAAAAAAAAAAAATAAAAAAATATAAAAAAAAAAAAAAATCCCCAATATTTATTGAAAGTACTATTAAAAGTTTACACGTTACACGATATATTATATTGCAAACCTACCAAACTTACGACGTGACTGGTAAACCAAATTAAAACTAATGCATCAACTACATTTATTTAAATGCTTGATGTGGTTATCAACAACAGTTCAATTTATAGTCCCTAAAATTCTATCCAAACCTCAAAATTTTACATACAAACTAAATATAATTATTGATATGATCTAGTTACCCCAAGTTACGTAACTAACGAAATGAACCCAGTTTCGTTCTAGTTTATTTAAATTAAGTTGTAGCGGCAGGTGTTTTTGCATTTTGCAGGATATCGAAAGCATCCCAGAAACATCTTGATAAAATCTGTCATTGGAGGCATTTTGATCGAATTTAGGTTCATGTCCTGATTATAAGTGAATATAACGGTGATATTTCGGTCTAACACCTCTGGTTTTATCTCTGTGCAATTATATTGTGTATTAGAAAATTTTGTAGTAATTAATAGGTGACATTAGTTTGGAAAAGTAAGAAAGTGAAAAGTTTGGTTCAAAAATTAAACACAAAGTAACAATTTATGAATTCAATGCATTTAAAACGCAGGAAAAAAATGTAGAGTAACAATTAAACCTAATTACATAAGAAAATGTTTGACGATAATTTCAGGAAGATTGGAAAGGAGAAAGCAAAAAATGCATAATTTAACAGAGTTTATTATAAATTTACAAATTCTGATACTAGATGGCGCTAGAAAAGGTACATAAGATAGTAAGAAAGAACCGCGTTATTTATAAATAGTAGTAGGCTATGTACACAATAAATATATAAGAGGTAGTAAAATCTGAGAAAAGGGCTGTTCCCAGTGTTGATCCCATGTCGATCCAGCCATGAGTTCTTACAGTTTAAAAATAATGTAGTACTTGGCTTTGAAGACAGTGACTAAAAGTAATACAAGTTAGCTACCTGAATTAATTAACTGAAAATAAGGCAAAGTAAAATAGTGTATTATGCGTAAAATTGAAGTTGAAAGCACCGTACAAGATTAGGGTAGTTGTTGATGCGATAAAAGAAGACTTCGCACCGATTGAACGGTCCTGGAATTAAGAACAAACAAAATAAGTAGGAATAAAGAAGGTATCGATCACTTACCAGTTAAAAATCAGCAGAAGCAAGTTAGATTAATTAGTTTTAATTTTGTATTGCGTATTTTATACCTGTAAAACACTCACGGTAGCAACGTAAAACATATCCATTGTTAAAACAAAAGAGGAAAAAAGTGATTGCGTTTAGGATAAAGTTTAAAAAGAATTTTCGTGTACAAATAAGGGATCTGTATTCAAATTAAATTTGAAAGAAATAAGTCCATGAGATATGTTAAATGCTTTTATTGTATTTATCGCCGGGTTGTATTTACGGAAGATTTTAACTACAATATTGAAATAGGCTAAAGCAATCTTTGAAAGATATTGATATAATAATTTTAATTTCGCAATAAAATAATTTAGAAAAGGTCTGCCTTTAACAGATGCTTGCTGTTATGGTTTTTGAGTTGATTTTTATAAAATATTAAAATTTAAAAATTTAATTGAAGTTGGCTTATCGCATTATACAGGGTGAATCACCATCAACAGGGCGGAGATTTATAGCAAAACAGTAAAAGTATTACAAATTTTGTATTTTTAGTAGTTTGCAGGTTGATAAATTTTATATTTTGAAATTATTTTGAAATATACAGTATGTCCCAAAAAAGTGTGGCGTATCAAAGTTATGTTATTTTTATAGAACGCCCTGTATTTTAATGCGTTTTTTGATTGCCCATAAAAATAACGTATACTTTTATAAAGGTTCTACTTAAATAAAGAGTATTAAAAAAATTCAATATTTTTAATCCAACAAATCATAACAAGATTACTTTTACGTCTAAATAGTTGATATTAGATTAATGTATTCCATAATTAAATATTAAACATCTCTTTACAGGGTGTTTAGAAATTACAGGTTAATTATTAGATCATTCAATATGTAATATGAGACTTATTTTAAATGGAAAACCCTATATTTTGTTAGTTTATAACGTTAACAAAAACCCTCTTTCGAATGGTATAATAGTGTCATATGCCAAAATCTTGCAGTTTTTGCTCAATTTACAATTTTCTTTGAATTAATGGTAGCGAGAGATTTTAAAACAAAAAATGCATACGTAATCTAATCGGTTGATCTCATTTTATGACATTACAGTCTGCTACGGTCACATCCGATTAGAATGTGAATTCGAAATATTGTATGTAACATGTAACAAAACATGATTTTTTGTAAGACATGTGACTGTAATGTCTTAAAATGTTATTAACTAATTGAATTACGTATGCATTTTTTGTTTTAAAATCTCTCGCTACCAATAATTTTAAGGAAATTGTAAATTGCGTAAAAACTGTAACACTTAGGCATAGGATACCATTAAACCATTCGAAAGAGGACTTTTTGTTAATACTATAAAATAATAAAATACAGGGTGTTCCATTGAAAATAAGGCTCATATTACAAATTGAATGGTCTAATTATTAACCTGTAAATTCTGAACACCCTGCAAACAGATGTTTAATATTGGATGATGGAATACATTAATCTAATATCTAACTATTTAGACGTAAGAGTAAACTGTTATGATTTGTTGGATTAGAAGATATTAAATTTTTTTTAATACTCTATATTTTAAAAATAGTCGACGTAACTTAGAACGCTCTGTATTTAAGTATAGGAAACTTTTATAAAGGTACGTATACCTTAGTTTTTATGGGTAATCAAAAAACGCAATAAAATACAGAGTGTTCCATAAAAAAAAACATAACTTTGATGCGCCACACTTTTTTCGGACATACTGTATATTAAAAAATAATTTTAAAAAAACTTTATCAACCTGCAAACTACTAAAATGACAAAACTTATAAAACTTTTAGTGTTTTGCTATAAATCTTCGTCCCGTTCGTGGTGATTCACCCTGTATAATTAAAATTCAAATAAACTTTGAGCGCTACAATGTTTTACAAGTAACAAAAGTAAACAATATAATTTTATTTTTTTAAATTTTTTTCCGAAAACCAATGTATATAGAAAAAGTAAATGTAATATACAAATTACTTTGACCAAAAAACAGCATTTGGTAATCCTAACTTTTTGATGAAATCGTTTAAAACACATAAAATCGAGGCGAGTTTGTGATGGTCAGATTGACACTGAAGACAGGGAACACCCTCATAAAGGGCAAAAAAGGTGAAAATTTTAAAATAGGATACTTTTTTTGGTAGAATCGTGTAAAACACATAGAATTGAAGTAAGTTTGTGATAGCCAAAATATCACCGAATATGAAAAACACTTTCAAAAGGTCAATTTTCAAAAACAATATTTTGAAAAACATTAAAATTTAATTTTGTAAAAGACAATTTTTTGTAAAACGTAAAATTACAGGTCTAAAAGGCGTTTAAAAACGTCAAAAAATTAAACAAAAGTCTTATTTAAGTTATATTATATTCTAAACCCTTATTTAAACGAATGCTTTTTTCTTGGCTTTCAAACTTTTGACGACGGATTAGGATAGAAAACCTTTTGTACATCTATACTTGTCATGGGTTCAAGGTCATTGGATATGAAAAAGTGGGTGAAAAAATCAAAAAACCTCAAAAATTAACACATTTTCAATTTTATATTGTCGACGAACCATGCATTTTAATTTCATTTTAAAAAAAGATTTGCGTTTATAAAACATTTTCTTTCAACTTAAATCTAAACATTTTCCAAAAACGCTAAATTATAGTTCAAAAAGTAACACAAAAAAATTTTTGAAAACTTTATAAAAAAATTTTTCTTAATGTTCTAGGCAAAATTTAAAAAAATTTATTTACTATTATTACTTTGTCTCAAAATTGTGCGTTTGAAAAATAACTAAGAAAAAGACAATCTTATGGTCAAAAAGAAGATAAAAAATCGAAATTATTTTTTACAGTTTCATTTATTGGACTCGAATTTTATATATAAATATATATATATATATTTTAGGATAGACATACAATAATACATAATAAATAATAAATATGGTCCAGGGTTACGAATTCGAGTTTGCCAGGTTGCGTATTAACACACTATTGCCGCTTAACGGTTCAAATTTAGAAAAAGACGCAACGTATCCGTACTTACGTTTACCTACTTAATGTACGCCAGGGAGGAAATTTTGCGTTCCAATGTACAATTGTATAATTAAATTATAACAACTTCTATTTGAAACAGAAATGTGTAAAATAAATATTTTTCTAAATATTTTAAAAATTCGAAATTCTGTGTAGGTTAACGGCCCTGTGGCTACATATAATATTCCCAAAATCTAATCAGATCTGCAGAATTATAAATAAGGTGCATCTACAAATTTCATAAAAATCGGACGGTTTGTTTTCTTGAGAGCTTGTTTACATATGGACGGACGGCCCGCCGACTGGTGTAAGACAACATTTTTTTTGCTTCATTATAACGTATTATCTCGAATTCGGTGGAAAAAGTGAAAAAGAGGTGCTGAAATTTTTGTTTTTGAAATCGTCGCTTAACTCTCCATTTTAAAATTGGTGTTAGCATTTGTGGTGTTATCAAATAAATAATATTGCAACTGAATATAAGAAAAAATACCGCCGGAAAAATATCCCGGTAAAAATACCACCGGAAAAACATCTTTTGAAAAATTGTCTCCGGAATAAATATCCCTCCGAAAGAATTTTTTTTTTTTTTTTTTTTTTTTTTTTTAAAGAAGAAATAGTAATAACTGTAACCTACCAACCATCACCGTTCACCCCCCGACCCGACAAGTCTAATTTAAGCTAAAAATAAAATTTTTATACCTCGATATCATATTTATTCCTTAAATTTGATTTAAATGAATTATTATTAGGTTCAGTATTTGTGAGTTTTATGAAAATGTTGACTGAAGGCATTTTATTAATTGTAACATGACAGATAGTGATATAAAAGCAAGGGTAGTTTAACTTGCAATTTTCGCAAATGCAATTCAGCTGTTACAGTATTGGTATATACACTGCGGAAGTAAATAGTCTCCCCCGCTTCTAAATTTGAAGCGGTTTAAGATATCGAATTGAAGTTTAGAGGGCGGCTGGGCGCTATTGTGAATTTTTTCTTTAATGGAAATGGGAGTCTTGTTTGAAAGGTTTTTTTATTCTCAATTTATTCTCCGAATTTGAATTCTTTATTGTCACCCCCGCCAAGGTAGCGTTTCGTGAAAGTTATTATTGTTTATTAGATATCAAATGGAAATATTCTCAAAATGGTTTACAAAAAAAAATTACAAAAAATTTAAAAGCAGAATAATTTTGGTACGCTACGCCGCACTGTAACGAAACAATTAATTAATTATTCATGAATTAATTATCAAAGTGTTCACGATAACCATTGCTTAAAGTTATTAAATCTTTTATTACATTTTGAAAATTGTTAATTAATAAAGTTGTTTTTTTCATTTGTCAATTTTAGACAACCGCTGAACCGATGTTTAAAACAAACCCCTCATAAAAGTTAGGTCAGAGTAATTTTGCATTTGAAATCTAATAATCAGAAGTTTGGCAAAACGCAGCCTTGGCAGGGTAGACAGTAGAGACTTCAAATTGGAAGGATGAATTAATCATGAAAATAAAAAAATAAATAAAATAGGGCCCAGCCGCTATCTTGAAACTTAAAGCTATCAATTTTATGTCAAATTGTAGTATTTTATGCCTCATTATAGTCCTCTAAATTCCAAATCGATTTCTTAAACGGTGTTTAATTTAGAAGGGGAGGGGAGTTATGTACGTCCATAGTGTATGTAGTAGTATGTTACACACGTAAATTGAGAATGCGTCTGCAACTTACATAGGGCTGTTCAAAAAACCAAACCGCTGATTACGTAGGTAACTTACAAATATGCCACCGGACCAGTTAAGTAGGTTAAAAAAAATTGAATTTTGTTAAGTATAAAATTAAAATTTATATATTATTGCTTATCTTTTAAAAATTAGAAATATAAAATTGATAACTACATATATTTTGAAATAATGTACTTTTGGGATACTATTTTTCTAAGGACATTTTTTCCTGGTTTTTTTTTTTCTAGTGGTATTTTTTCGGCGGTATTTTTTCAGTCCCCATTACAACTAATTTTGCCGCCCTACATAAGGCCCGACAGAATCAAAAAACATTTACAATTGTGAAGTGGAATGAAGTAAAGAAGAAAAATCTGCATTAGAAGCCATTTTAATTTGCTAAAATAGTAAAACAATCTATATGTATTTGACAGCATTTTACCTCGTCAACGACTGAAATTTTTAGTTACGCAATCTTGTGTTTGTAGCCACAAACAATTAAAAACTAACAATGTTATTAGATTTACTTATTCCAATCCAAACTATTCATATATACAGTGTGTCACCAAAAAATTTGATCGTTATAGATGGCAGCGCTATACAATTATGGCCGTATACACCACTTTACGCACTTGGTTTGCAAATTACTGAATACTATTTTTCTTAAAAATATATAGCGTATCTTTGAAAAATGAATTGACTATCGTAACTTTGGCATACTTTCATATATTCTAACTTATGTAACTCATCCAATATGGTTTAACATTTCATTTACATATGCATATAGTTTATAGTATTTTTTCATTGCAATAAAAAAAAATAGCCGCGAACATCATACTAAATCATGTTTTTTTTATTATTTATGCAATTAAATACATTAAATTAGTTTTTTAGTGATTCCTAAGAAATGGTATGTATCTACAGGTGTGTCACGAGTAATAAATTAAAAATTGATTTTTTTTGGGCGAACTTTGTCGGCATCTGACGATGACCCTAATTTACTCTTATAAAATAAAATACTTGAGCTTAATGGACGTACTTATGACATTTATTTGCTGTAAATGTTATCGCTAATGAAATATTTAAGTAAATTTCTATTATTATCTTTGAAGGTGGTTGATGTCTTTGACAAACAAAGTTGACTGAATTTAAACGTCTCGTGAGAGTAATTTACTTTATCTGTTTTGTATTCTATCTGGCTGGTTATTGTCTAAACTTAAAACGAATTTGTTAGAATTAATACAGTATCCAAGTAATTTGTTTTATCGATATTTTAACAGAGAAAACATTTTTTTAATTATAATTAATGATCTGTTGAACGTTGTGCTGATAATAATGTTTAAAGAAAATGGAGACTAATTGTGCTAGTCATCTTCAAGATGTTCAAAGAGTTCAAAACTTAAATTTGCTTGCATCGTTTATTCAAAGTTTATAAATGTGCATCGTATTTTTAAAAAAATTACGTTAAATATGCATAATTATTGTTTTTAAAAATTTAGTAGAAGTACTATGTACAGGTCCGAAATAGGAATTTGTGTCGATTAAAGCCGAAATAGTACTAAATACGTTGAATTCTAAATAAAAAGACCTATCAGCACATGATATTAAAGATTTGTACAGTATTAAAAAAATGAAGTTGATGATGATTTTGCAAAGACAAGCCGTCGTTGTTTGGTTAACTGACAATTGTTAAAGAACCTTAAAAGTTGCTTGGGAAAACGTTGTCGATTTTGGTTTAAGTCAAATATTAACACTAGTAAAAAATATAATGTAAAATCAATATATTCTAATTTTTTAAAATAATTGAAAAACAAAAAAATGTTTGGAGATTTCTAAACGTCATCCTTTGAACCTCTGATTACGCTATTTTTATCCTATTTATCCGAATCTGTATCCCTCACCGTTTCCAAAATCCCCCATACTTTTATTTAGCATGAGACTCTAAATTTTTTTATATAAATTGTATAAATTTAACTTCAAGCTTTTAATTTCAGGTTTAAATTTGGTTTTAAATTGAAATTATTAATTTAGTATAACAACAAATTTATTTATCTATGACACATATTTAAATACAAAACACATAACATAAACCTATTGAATAATTTTATTTATATTTAACGCAAACATTAATTCATTTACAAAAATTTGTAAGGCTAACCTTTCAGCATTTGACGAAATTCTATTTAGTTCCGCACATTAATTTCGTCCGACGCATGAACCGCTTTTTTTGTTTCCTTGCTATTAACAGCATTTTCTCCATTCTCCATCCATTTTTTGAATTGTATATAACAATTTTATCACAACGCAGGCAAATAACAAACGCAAGCTGCAACAACGCGGCGATTTTAATTGTTTATTCACAATCAACTTTATTCACTTTTTGAAAGTTTACTTCTATGTTACTTTTACATGTTCTATTCGGAAATGCATAACGTCTTAAATTTTTAACCGTTAATTTTACTTGACCGACTTTAATTATTACATGTTTACTTTATTTGTTAACTACATCTTTGTATTTTAATATTCAATCACTTTTTGTTTAGTTTCCATTCGTTAATCTTTTGACAATAGGTCAATGTTTCTTCAATTTTATTTGATGTTAACACTTTTGCAATTCTACATCAAAGTCTTGCGCTTTTTTATTCTAACGTCTTAATAGTTCTACATTTTAACATTAAATGTTTTAACTATAACTCTCCCATCCGTCTTCCAGTTCACACACAAAATCACTGAGTTTGTTTTCCAGGTATCGCTGTTATCTTACTTTACGGTGCCCGTCTGTCGGTAATAATACACCCAATACGTTATATTTTGTTCAATTTAAACCGAACGTTTCACATAAACAGTTGTTTTATTTAGACTGCAGATAATTTTAATAATAAGAACTAACAAAGAAATTCTATTCACTACTTAATTTAATTAAATAAAAGGCGTTGTCTGCAAAAATGAAAATAATTCTTTTTCTTAATTGAAATTAGATTGGTTCTAGAAATTTGTATCTAAATTTTACTACCTTATTAATGATTCATTTAAATAAACACTTAATATAAATTTTTATATTGATAAAATTTTGTTTCCAACTTTTTTTATTTAAAATAAAACTTTTTCAGTGCAATATATTTTTTAAAATATACCATAATTTTAAAAATATATGTAGGTTACCGGCCCTTTCTTGCTCAACAGATTACGCCCAAAATCTATTTTGATCTGCGCAATCACAAATAACACATAAATGCTAAGTTTAATAAAAATTGGAGCTGTAGTTTTTTTTGTATCATGTTTACATACGGACGGACGGGCGGCTACCAGAGAGCATTTCTTTTGCTTCATCAACATCTTAACTCTATCAATCGTAAAAAGTGAAACATAAGGGTGTTTGGAAACGGTCGCATAACTTCCTCTTATTTATATATGATGTAGTGTAAAAATTGCGAAATCGCCTCAGCTGTTATCAAGTGTACTGAAAAATGCACTTTGTTTCTCCCAAAGTTTCTAATTTTTAAGTAAACTTTTTTGGTTATTATTTATGACTTAAAATTACGACAACTTCCAGCTCTTTTTAACTGATGCGCAAAAAGTATAGTGTTTCCCAATTTTTATAATTTTCTATCTAATTTTTCTTTCATTAAAAACACACTATAACAAGTATTTAAAATACATTTATTAAAATTTTAAATAATACTCACATTCCAACAATTATAGATACTTAAGAAAAATTGCCAAATTTGTCCAGAACTTCTCAAGAAGTGCGAAAAAAAGCAGTTTTCTCAAATTTTTTTTCCTTAAAACAGGATTATTACGAATAATTTTTGTCTATTATTTAAAATTTCCTAATTTGACAAATTAATGAATATCAGTGAGAAATTTAAATTATTCTCAAAGCACAGAAAAAGCACTTTTCGAATTTTTTTAATTGTTCAAATAACTAATACAATTTTTTTCCCTGAAACTTTGTGCGTACTATGGACAAATACATTAAAAGACAGTTACTCAAATTAGTTCAACCGTTCTCAAATGATTTGTTTACTATACTTATTTATACAACAAAATTACAATATAAGTAGTTTACATTTTTTTCTCTATTTTATTTACGAATGCGATAAATAGAAAGCAATTTTAATTACAAATTTTCCTACAATTTTCTATTATACTTGACGATTTCTACCACGATTTATTGTTTTAGTAAATAAGATTTTTTTTTCTTTTGTATGGGGCCATTTTAAAAATTTTTTTAGCATTTGGTTGATTTGGAAGGTTTTCTCCTGTTGTCTTGTCCGCAGCTAACTAACTGGTTTGGCGAGAAAACGATTTACCATAATTCGCGTTAACACATAGGGTTATCTGGACAGAATATTATTTAGCAATAATCGCAATAATAAACGAGTAGTGGTGTTGTTGGAACGAAAGGTTTTTTAAATTTTCATTAAACAAATGAATACATCCCTGTACCATTTAATTTTGAGATAGATTTTTAGGCAAAAGTACCAAAAATAATTCCAAACTAAATAAAAATAAAATGTACGAGTATGTAGGAAACACGTACTTTGTTGATGTAAGAGTATGACATCAAATTTATTATCAGATTTTAAGAAGCCTCACGTTAAAGACTAATTTTGTTACGGTTTTCAATAAAAAAAAATAGAGAAATTTGCAAAATTTGAAACTGAAATAACAAAAGAGAATTAGAAAAAGACATTTGCGTTAACTACTTCTAACCCAAAATTTCTATCAACTGGTTACTTTGTTAAAAAAACATATCAATGTCAAAAAAGTTCCAAAATTTATCAGCCCAGTTATTAAAATTGAAGATTTGTTAAGTCTTACTAGGCGAATACAGGGTGTTTGTGAAAGGTGTGTACATGGCTTTACCAGAGGTTCTATGGTTCAAAATAGACCGTTTGACACCAATTTACCTATAACTAAAAGTGCACCATAAAGGCGCTAGAGGGCGTCAAACTTTCCAAAAGAATATTGTATATTGGGAATAACTCAAGAACCGTTTGACGGATTTTGTTCCGCTTTTGTATGCTGGTTGCCTGCTTCCGAAGACGTTTTTTTGTGTAATGTGGACAATTTTCTGATGACATGTTAACAGATCTATAATTTTTTGCAGTCGGGCTAGATGGACCATACAAAAAAAGTACAGATTTAGACACAACTAGAAAGTGACAGAACCATAGAAAACAAAAGAAAGGAGACTATAAAAATTCCCAATGGTTGGCCGAGAAACTCACATTTAATTAATTATCCAACATTCACTCTATAAAATAGTTTAAAACTATTTATAGATTGAATGCTAGATTTTAATTTAATGTTAGATGTGACTGTTACGCTCTAATTTAAGAAGCCTTAAAGAACCCCGCATAGGTAGGGCAAAACGTCGGCATATTGAAACCAAGACAGTGTTTTTTAATTTCGTTCCTCCACCTAAAGGAATCATAACACTTTTGAAGGATTCATAAATTTAACTCAATGAACACTGACCGTAAAAGTCTACATTCTTCGAATCTAACTTTTATTTTTGTGATTAGAAGCTAATGGTGGAAAAACGTGAATGTATTTAGCCGGGTGCCTGAACATTTCGCTGAATGAACACAATTCGGAATATACACAACGTCAAAACAAATTGTTGGACACATCGCCGAAACTGGACATAATGCCAAAATCAGCTACTAGATACAATTCCGAAAATACGCGTAATATCGAATTCAATAATTAGATAAATCGTCAAATGTGTACACAACGTCGAATAGTAAAAATTGGTCACACATATATCGGAAATCGGGTGACCGAGCCAAAATCGTAACTCTTCAAAAGACTTCACCAGTTCAATATCTTGTAAAACGTGGACATAATCTTGAAAAGCAAAAAATTGATGTTGCATAAATCGTAATTCGGGCTTAAAATCTTTTCAATTTTCTTTAAATAAAGACGTCAAAAGGTCTCAATTAACTATGTCAAATATTACAGTTTGTTTAGTAATATTTGCCTTAATTACAGTACTTTAAAAATTGATTTATATGATTATTTTTAAGATCTTAAGTACTTTTCATATTTGTAAATTACAGTACTAAGAGAAACGAGGTAAATATAGATTGCCGTCAAATATTGATCACCGATAGTTAACGTTTTGTGTGCAATTTCATACCATGGTGTTATTGGACTTTTTTTAAATTGGGTTAATCAAAATTTGCAATGGGATATGCCGCAAAATTTTTTAAATGAAAGATTGGACGATCTACCCCTTAATGATCACGCGAGGTGCTACGTTCACCATAATTTTTTTTAATTAATGACATCTGACGAGATTTATTTATTATTAAAAATAACAACAATAACAAATTCACTCAATCCATTCACCACCTGATTGCACGCACAGCTCAAGTCTTTGACGTAATTCTTCGTAACTTTTGTGGATTTCTTCAAGTGTTAAAGACGCGACAACATCTCTGATTATATACTTCAAATTTTCTGCGTTTAGGGGAAGATAATTTGAGTAGACTATTTGTTTTAAACAGCCGCAAAGGTAAAAATCAGCAATAGTCAAATCCGGACTTCTCGGTGGCCATAAAACAAGACCGTTTCTACCGATCCAATTCTGTCCAAATTGCCGATTTAACCATTTGACTACTATTCGAGCACAATGAGCAGGACAACCGTTCTGCTGAAAGTAGCACCTTGCGCGATAATTAATCGGTAGATCGTCCAATCTTTCATTTAAAAAATTTTGCAGCATATCCAAATACGAATTTTGATTAACCCGAATTTAAAAAAAAAGCTCCAATAACACCATAGTATGAAATTGCACACTAAACGTTAACTTTAGTCACATATCATTAACAATTCGGAAATGGTGATTACGACGGTTCTAATACCTCACATGCTGAGAAACAACAGTACCCTTGGTGGTGAACGTAGCTTCATCAAAAAATATATCACAAAAAATATCGATTTTCCACAATTTGAGCGCCCATCCACAAGCAAAAATCAAAAGGTGTTGCAGCATCTTCGCGCTCTAAAGCTTGATTGATAATTGGTTTGTAAGGAAAAATGTTTTAACGTTTATTGAGGATGTGATTGACTTATTCCTAATTGAAGTAATCTTCGCCGTAAGGAAACTTTTTGGGCTATTTTGTACTGAATCTAGTATAAGAAGAGTAACAGCATCATCTTCATTACGAGTTACCTTAGTTTTCTTCAAATCTAATAGAGAGCCAGTTGTTAAAAATTTATTGATTAATTTATGGGCGCCAGATTGTGATAAATAAATATCAGGATAGTTCAGATTAAATTCTTCGATAGTTAACTTTAACTTTTTTAACATGTTATTTTGACGGTTGTCATGAAAACAAAATTACTTTTGGGATTTTTAACTAAATTTGCTTATTTATTGATGTTTTGTGCACATTAGTTTTTACAGCCTCCTAAGATCAATTGTACCAATCAAAAGCATCTCTTTAGATTTTGAATAATAAATAACTAATTGATTAGTAACTTTAGCGCTATATTTGTGTTATAGTTTTTTAAACCGAATTTATCAAAAAATCACTTTAACCGAAAAAAATACTACATGATTCATGTAAAAAAATAAAGTTAAAATTATTTTCACTTAAACGGAAAGTCAGCAATTTTGTGTCAAGTCTGGAAAATACTCATCTTGTATCCTTGTAAAACTTTTCTTAATAAACTTTTTGTCTATGATGGATAATAAAAGAGTAAATTAAGTGGCCCTGAATTTACAATCAACCTGTATATATTTTATTATTTTTTTTTACATGTAAAGAAAAATATCTCAGTTAATAATTAATAAAAGGTTTGTTATTATTATTATTTTTAACCAAATTAAACAATCAATTTATTACGTGAATACACCCCAAATTTGTGAATTATAAGTTACAATATGTATTATGAGGTATAGTGTGCAACACGCGCAAAATCACTCGCGAACTTTCAAACTCTCCATCCGTGTTGCACAATATATTTCATTGTATTTCTTACAATAACTATAGAAATTACGTTGTACTTTAAATGTTTTAAAATATCATTTCTTTCCACAACATAAAATTTTAAATAAATAACAAGAAATTGTGTACCCCCCTTAAATATAATTAATTAGCCGTAAAGTTTTCTTTGCTAATTAATTAATTTTGTACTTTTGCTAAACGAATTTTTTTCATAACCCAAAATAGAAACAAAAAGGAAAGCAAAGGAAATAAAAATTGAAATTAACACAAACATTTCAGCAACTGTTGCTTTATAAAAAACAAACACAAATTTTTATTGGCTCGTTGGAAACAGATTGTAAATATGTGCTGCAACGAGTTTCGCATTTTCATTTTAGCTGCTAATTTAGTTTTAAATTCATATTTAGGAGTTACTTAAAATAAATTAAAATTTACATCGACTGCACACGTCGCGTTCATTTTGTACGTTTACGTAACTAATTTACAAAGATACAACTTATTTTAATTAATTTTAATGAATGCGATAACCTTTGTTATTTTTAAATTAAGACCAAACTTGAATTGCGTTTTTTTGAAAAATTAAATGTATGAAGCAAATTCCGTGAGCTAATAGATTATTTTTTTTAATTTACAGTATACGAACTAGGTTATAATTAAAAAAAAATTGCACTCTAAACAGGAACAGCAGTTACAAATGATTGAGATTATTTTGTGTAAATTATGAAAGGAGAACTGTTCATAAAACGCTAAAAGTATGTCGGCAGGATGTTGTTAGTCTCGCCGGATGTAATATTATTGACAAAAGTTCTTACAGTTAATATACATTTTAACCAGCTTTTTTGTGATTAACAAAGATGAATGATGGGTTTCTTTGAATTTTACGCGAAAAGCTTTTGCATTAACGTTGATGAATGTGTTATTAATGTTTATGGATTACTCGAATATTGTTAAGGTAAAAAGGAAAATAAGTGTTCACACTTTAGAACTGCTTAAAATGGATGAAAAGAAAAGCAGTACTAAATACAAAATAAAAGTAATCAGCAATGATTTATTTTTACTTTACTGTAATTTTTTTTAATAGAGTGATACCGATTTATAGTTTAGTGATGCAAATCTAGAACTTATTAAAATGATTATTTTTTAATGAAAATTTTCTTGCAGCTTTGTATTTAGAAGAAGTTTTTAACAAAAGCCTCTTTTAATATCGTTTGAAAACTTTTCTTCTTTGTAATCTCTTTTTGATCGAATTATCCTCTCTAATAAACATAAGGAAAATTATGAAATTAAACTTATGAATCTCGTAAAATAATAACCACACTATAATAATTTGTTCTGATGTCAGAAGCTACAATTTTCATGCTCAAATTCTATATTAGTTTTTGTTTGACCAATTTACTCACAGGCAATTTTGTTTTTAAAATCTGAGTTGCTAAAATTGATTTCTTAAAACTGTAACGTATCTTTTTTTATTTTTTAGAGCAGTAAAATAATTGATTTAAATGATAGTTATTTATCTATTAGAAACAAAAATAATACGTTACTGAACTCTATAAACTGGTACCGCCACATTTCAAATAAAATACTATTTTACTTTTTAATTAAGAACCAATTAAATGTTATGTTAAATTAAGTGTTTGACGTTTTCTTGGTAAGCTGCATCAAACCTACACGTAAATGCTAAGAAAACAATATTATTTTTTCCGAAATCGTGGCTAAAGTACAAAAAAATCGGCAGTAAAGTAAATAAAATCGGCACTAAAGTAATTCATTATACGACGATTTTTAAGTTCACATTTTCGCCGGTAGAGATGTGTAAAATTTTACGTAAAATAGAAAACCGCAGATTTTTTCAAATTTTGGAATTTCGGAAAAAATATAATATGTACCTCGGCTCCTTTCCACTGAAGTGGACAATTATTAGTCTCCTAGCCAACTGAGAAGTTGAATTTCTCTATTAGTGGTTAATAATAATTTCTATTGTTGACCTAGGTTAATAGTGGACAAATTCAAATTTTTGAGAATTCAGAATAGTTGTTTAACAAAAACGAGTGAAACATAATTTTGTATATCCAGGAGATTATTTTTAACGTATTTGCTGCTTAAAATTACCCAACACGATAAAATTATTTGAATAAAAAATGCGATTAGTTTAAAATTCGCGCCCCCATCCCATAACCGCAAATACATAACCTGAATTTATTTATTTATTAAATATGATGGTAGAATCCATTTTTCAGGTTTCCCAAAGGAGATTTAACCAGACGAGTTAAGTTACATGAAGAATTTTAAGTAAATTACAAACATTTTGATGTAGGTGTTTTGAATGGTTAACAGAATCTGTTGCATAAAAAATGTCGACTCTAAAAACTTAACAAGTAGGTATGTGGCGAATACTTGCCATTCATAAATTAATTACAAGTGTCAATTTCTGAAACCCGATATTCAAATAATGCAAGGTATATTGGCAAAGCAATAAATGAAATTTTTAGATGTTTTATACAAGTGTTTTTAGAATCGATCTAAATAAATGCCCGTTAACATGTCTATCTATACGAAAACTACTCAAGCTTGCAGCTCAAATACTCTTAGGTAAAGAAAATTAAGGAGGAACATTTTTAAATTGCAACGTGAAAAAAAACACTTCAATTAAAGTTAACATCTCCCAACGATTACTTTCCGAAAGCAGAGCACAAATTGTGACAGCCCAAGTGAACTTAAAAAATAAACCACTAAGAAACAGAAAATATACAGAGGAATACAAACAATTTTTACTAAAATTATTTTTACGAGCTCCAAAATGTTAATTTTAAAGTAGGTTTTAAATTCTTTGCCAGCTCAAACTGCTGCGTGATCATTTCAATCGTCTTTACAAATACGATATGTAAAGGTGACAAATAGAAGTCGATAGTATTAAACTGCATAGAAAAGCTACATCTACAATGCGGTGCCAATGTATAGAATAGATGTATCACCGGAAAAACCATACCTTCCGTAAACGATAAGAAAATCTATTATTTCTTCGCTGTCCCCTATTTATTGAAGTCGGTGCAAAATAACTTGATTAAATACGATATAATCTTTAATAACAAAAAGCATCTTCAAAAGACATTAAAAATTTCTACATGTCAGACAAATCTAAACCGCTGCGATTGGCTCCTAAATCAACTAATTTACATATTACTCCGAATAATTTTCAGAAAATGAAGGTGAAATATGCCACACAAGTGTTTAGTGAATCAGTTGCAGTTGGTTTATCAACGTATGTAGCTTTTAATGCTTTTTGATTTATTTGCATTCCTGTGCTACTTCATTTTTACAAGAAAAATGTTTATTTTTTATTTTTGGCTTAAATTTGGCTAGTAGTGGAAAAATAGTATATACACCATGGTTGTAAAGTCCATTATTGCTTACGCACTTTATTTAGCAAAGGGCTACCGCCCCTCGCGAAATAAACTGGTGCTAAGGCAATAATGACAGACTTCACAACCTTGGTGCATAATATACTATTTCAGGACTCACGTGTTTTATATTCCTCGGCTATCGCCTCTGCAACTAAAACACATTCGTTATGAAAAAGCAAACTTTAGTGTCTTGATACATAAATAAATAACTATTAGGCAACCGATTGCGCCTGAATTTAGGGTCAATTAAATGTCAACTAAATGCACTTAATTAGAGACTAAAGTTTTAAATTAGCAGCTAATATTAGCTATTTATTTATTTAATTTATTTAATTGTATGGTACATATTAAATAGTGTATTGTGATGGAAGTGTTATGTATGGTGCCCCAGAAGATTAGTATAAACCTGTACAGTGTGGTGACGAAACCGTGTGCATTTGTGGATTGGTTTGTCTTGGAAAAGTATTTACTTCAAGGTTAAGAAAAACTGCTAAAACCTAAAAATGCCAACCCTTACCCACCCCTAGTATTCACATGTAATAATATTAGTTAAGTGTGTGATGTGATTGTGTTTTGTAAAATTGTGTTGTACATTTATTCTTAATTATCCGGGAGGGTCTGGATGACCAGGTCCGGAAACCAAAGTGGTGATTCTCAGGAACAACATGTTTTTCTTGTTGACCAGGGAGTACTGTAAGGTATTGATCACCTTCCATATTTTATTAATTCCTGCCTAAACAATTTCCAGCTTAATGGTTGCTTCTTAGTTTTTAAGTGCGCTTTCTGCAGGTTGAGGGTTACGATTGCATTTTATTTCAAGTCACATATGTTTCTCCATATAGCATTAAGCATTTTATCAGAGAATATAAGTCACTTAATTAGCATCTGATTATCTTTGAATTCAAGCTTTATCGGTTTTGTAAAATAATGTTTTCTTCTTAATTTTTAGGCGTGATGTTTGCAACTTGATTTTAAGCTGAAACCGTCACATGGTTTTACTTTACCAAAAACATTGTGCGTTTAATTCGACAATATGATAATTAATTAGCATTTAATTAAGTCATGATTGTGCATAAACAATTTTTAAAAATTACGATTTCATCTTGATTTTTGATTGCGTCGGTTTCAGCTTGATTTCAAACTAGAATTGCCACATGTTTTTCCATACAAAATTTACTTAGCATTTAATTAGCTCTTGATTCTGCATAAACAATTTTTACAATAAAATTTCCTTCTTGATTTTTGGAGGTAGATGTTTGCAACTAGATTTCAAACTAGAATCGCCACATGGTTTTACAAAAAAATCAAGCGTTTAAGAAGACAGTACGGTAATTAATTAACATTTATTTATGTTTCGATTGAACATAAACAATTTTTTTAAAATAACGTTTTTTTCTTGATTTTTGGGTGTGGCAGTCGCAGCTTGATCCGAAACTAGAACCACGACATGTTTCTCCATTCACCATTTTATTAGACAATATGCCAGTTAATTAGCATTTAGTTAGCTCTTAATTCAACACTGCTTTTTTTCTAAAGTAATGTTTTCTTGTTATTTTGAGGCGTAGCGGATGCAGCTTTATCTTACTCTGAAACCGTCACATGGTTTTACCAAAAAAAAACATTGAAGGGTTAATTCGACAATACGGCAATTTATTACCATTTAATTAGTTTTTAATTCTCTTTTTCTTTCTTTTTGATTTTGGGCGTGGCGGTTGCAGATTGATTTCAAACTAGAACCGCTACATGTTCTTCCAAACAAAATTAGTCATTTTATTGAAAAATAGGCATGCTAATTGTCATCTAATTATCCATTAATTCAAACGCTATCGGTTTTGTAAAATAATGTTTCCTACTTTTAAGTGGCGCGGTTGCAGCTTAATTTCAACCTGAAACTGGCACATGGTTTAACCAAAAAAAGATATCGAGAACTTAAATCAACAATACAGCAGTTAATTAACATCTAATTAGCTCTTGATTATGCATATACAATTGTACACAATAACACTTCTTTTTTGATTTTTGGGTGTAGGTGTTTGCAGCTTAATTTCAAACTAGAACCGCCATATGGTTTTACAAAAAAATCAATCGTTTAAGAACACAGTAGGTACGGTAATGAATTAGCATTTATTTATGTCTAAATTATACGTAAACAATTTTTTAAAATAATTTTTTTTTTATTTTTGGCTGTGGCGGTTGCAGCTTCATCCTAAACTAGATCCATGACATGTTTCACCATTCTCCATTTTATTAAACAATAGGCCACTTAATAAGCATTTAAGCTCTTATTCAAACACTGTTTGTTTTCTAAAATATTATTTCTAGTTAGTTAGCAATTTCAGCTTAATCTCAAACTGGAACTGTAACAGGGTTTTACCAAAACACATCACAGCCTAAATTTGGGAATATCGCAATTAATTAGCATTCAATTAGCTTTTGATTTTGCGTAAACAGCTTGACTAGAACTGCCACATGTTTCTTCTATACAAAATTAATTGTTTTATTGAAGAATAGGCCACTTAATTGGCATCTAATGAACCTTTTATTCAAACGCTCTTCGTGTTCTAAAATAATGTTTCCTTTTTAGTTTTTAAGCGTGGCGGTTTCAGCAACTTGTAACCGTTACATGGTTTTACCAAAAAAAATCCAGGGCTAACGCGACAATTTAATTACCATCTAAATGTCTCTAAATTTGTTAGTAGACGCGGTATTTGAATCAAACAAACTGGCGAGGTCATTAAAAGCACTTTCAACTTTCTGACGAAAAGTGTTTGCGGGGCGAAAAAGTGACATTTCTTGTGCACAATCAAGTTTGTAAAATTTAACTTTTTGACAAGGTCTACAGAAAAACATATATTTTTATTATTTATGGTAATAAATAATCCAAATTATTATTTGTGAAAATGCATAAAATATGTTAGTCCATTCTTATCACTTTCTCTTATTCTTTCTAATCACTTTTATTTTTCAACCAAACCAAGAGTGCTACCTGAAAAGAGTGATTGTGGAAGGCCACTAAAAATAAAATGTAAAGTACTTAAATTAAAAGTTAATCAAGGTGAATTATAAACGTCAATAATTATAATAGATAGTAGGGGACTAATCAAAATTTAGAAAAGAAAAAAACTCAAAGGAAAGTACAAGAAATAAGAACTGGTAGAAATAGAAGATGAATTAAGAATGATTGAAAGTAGTGGAAAGAATCCATCTAACAAAAAATTACAGAGATTGACAAAAGTGAAGTATATACAAATTAATAAACTAGTCGAATATACATTTGTTAATAGTGGAAAAGATACAATCTGTATTTCAAATATAACCAAAGTTATTGATTTTAAACGAATCTCTAATAGAACGTGAATGATTTGAAGCTCAGCAAAGGTAAAACAAAATACCCAAACAATCAAACAATATCTTTCATAAGATCAAACAAAAATAAATGTAGTTAGTAATGAAAAATCATATAAAAATTGTGAACACGCAATTAAAGCACAAAAATATTTACTTTTTTTGATTAGGGAAACGACTCTAGATAAGAATTCAAGTATACAAAGTTTATCATAGATGGCAGTAGCACCTCTCAAGAAATTTTTAATTATTCTCCTGCATTTGTGAAGCTGCATAACGTATAAAGTAGATAGCGTCAAAAATTAATTCTCACGCCCAGACTGACAAACAAAAAGTCTTTTTGAAGATGGTTCAGAATCCCAGCCAAAGAAATTATTTAGCTGGGAAACTAGTAATTTTCCTTCTGTACAAATACATTAAGTATTAGTTGCAAATCGTATCTCACTTCTAAACTCCAGTGGTGCACCCTATTTAGATCTACCCTTAAAAATTGTTTAGTTTATTGGAAATTAAAGTTTGCTAAAAATAGTTGGAGTAAAATTTGGTTATGGAAGTGATAGTGAATTAATTTATGCTAATGTCATCATCTCTCATCGTTTCGTTGCAATTATTATCCCTGGTTATAATTGTGTGTTGTTCGTCTTTTTTTGTTAATTTTGTTCATTTATTTGTTAACTTGATGAGACAATCATTTGTAGAAACTCTGTACAAAATTACTATTTGAATCAAAGTGTAAAAAACCTACCCGTTTCCGATTCTGGTGAGTTACTAAAATGAATCTGTTCATTATCTGGTAATTGCAAAACTAAATAATCTATAAATGTAGTTCAACAAAAGGGCCGTACGTATGGTTTGGGGGTATAATGTTGGGTTGTCTACTGATATCCCAAATAATTTTGCACGTCTACCATTAATAATAACTTGTCAGTTTAAGAATTTAGTTAAAACCTGGCCGAAAGTTGCTTTAAATATTGGCAAGCATAGAGAAACTACGCCTCTCGTCTAAATTAGCGAATAATGAAAATCCTACTTAAATATTAATGTTCAATATATTTTGAACCCCTTGTCCGATTTTAGCGATTTTTTTTTAAATGTAGACGATATTGGTGGCAATCTGGACAATAACTAGCTAATTAGATTTAAGAAAAAACTACTAATATACAGTGTGTTTCCACACATTGTTAATCTCTACGCTGGGTTGACTAAAGACATTCTTGTTGTTTTCGATAAACGCTGCATCTTTAAATTTTCTCTTGTACAAGTGCTCTTCTCACCGACCATTTCATTTTGTGATGTTTTTCCCAGGAGTGTTGGGCAATGCCGGATTTCAAAGTCTCTTCTCTCTGCGTATGGGTTTTATGTTCTTTCAACCTGATATCTAAGGGTCTTTTGGTTTCCCCTACGTATGACTGACCGCATTCACTTGGGACTTTGTAGATGCAATTCTTGGAATCACGACTGTTGTCTCGTCTAGTTTTGGAGATCATGCTACCAATAGTTTTTGATGATCTGAATACCGTGTTAATGTCATAATTTCTTCCTATCCGTTTTATTTTCTCAGATAATCCTTTGACATATGGGATGCTGAGTAGTGTTTTGGGTTTCTCTTCGATCACGGCTGGGTGGTTCTTAGCGAGTTGTAGAACAGTTTCTACCACTCGTTTCGGGTAACCATTTTGTTTTAGGTCTCGTCTAATGTTCTTGGTTTCATCTTGTAGTCCAACCTCTGTATTACATAGTCTGTGAGCTCTGTCGACTAAAGTTTTAATAATCTCTATTTTTGTTGTTCCACTGTGATTGGAGTCGTAACTCAGATATTGGCCGGTATGAGTTGGCTTTCTGTAAACTGATGTCACAATATCCTCTTTGTTTCTTTTTGCGAGGACGTCCAAAAATGGTAGTGATTATTCCCATTCTTTCTCTATGGTGTATTTGATGGATGGCTTAATGTTATTCAGGTGGTGTAGAAAAAAGTCTAGCTGACGGTCGCTATGGTTCAAAATTATGAACGTATCGTCTACATATCTAAGCCATAATTTTGGTTTAAATCTTGCTTTTTCCAGTGCTTCGACCTCGAACCAGTTCATGTAGATGTTGGCGATTATCAGTGAGAGAGACGAACCTATAGGAAGACCGTCGTCTTGTGCAAAGAATTCGTCCTTTAATTGGAAATATGAGTTCCTGAGGCAGCATTATAAAAGTTCCATTATTCCCTTAACCGGTAGCAAAGTTCTATTATGTAATTCCTCGTCCTCTAGTAACTTTTTTTGAATAATTTCTAAAGATTCTTCAACCGGAACATTAGTGTATAACCATAACCATAACAAGAGTTAGTTATTGGTCGAAGCGGCTATGACTAGTAATCAAGCGGGTGCGGGGGGCACAGTTGGTTAAGGAAGATCTCGATAAACAGCGGAAGGGATTTAAGCGGGCCCGACGCGGGGAGAGGGAACCAGTATGTGCTTTCCACGCGATAGTATCTAGTTAGCGTTTTTATTGAAATACGGAGGTGTAGTGGAGGGAGGAACGAAGGGAGAGACAGAGGCCACGCTTCTTCCAACGATGATAGTTGATTTGTGATCTAATCAGAGATAGGCTAGCTCTTTCAACAATTTTGCGTGCTATTTAACCCTGGATTGGTGACTTCAAAGAGAAGCCTTTGGGCAATTACAATTTACAAAAATAGAATAGAGAATTGAAAAAGAAATAATAATACGTGAAATCAAAAAGCGTGGAAAATAGTTTAAAAAAACCTTGCCAGAAACGCTACAATGGTCTAGGATATTTGGACAATTTTTATTTATTTAGAGGCATAGCTTAAAGCAATACTATTTTAAGAAGCTGACAAAAGATTTTGTGTTCAAGACTTAATAAATTAAGGTAAAACAAATGATCTTTATAGTCAATAAAAGTAATCTCATATCAGATATTAGGTGATATTCCATTGCTAATACTCTAGTACGAACAAATACTCACATCAGACTATAGTTTTAGTAGATCTTCAATACTATTGAGTAGTAAATATTAAAAAGCAGTAGCCTACAATGTAAACCGTGCGGAACATAACTGAACAAGTCATATCGCACCCAATTAAAAATAGTTTTAGTAGTACAAGTTTGTAAATTTTTATCAAAATTGGTTAAAAAGTTATATTTAGACTAGAAATGACATTGTACATTTTTTTTATTTTCAAAAATTAACTGTACCATTTTTTTTATTTATTTTAAAACCAATTATTACATCAAATAATTGAAAATTGAATCCGCCATTTTGAATTTTTATAAATTAAAAATTTGAATCGGGCATAGTAAAAAACATACTATAAGATACTTTTCATAACATATTAATAGTTTTAGAGCCGTGAAAAAGGCTATTTATTGAAAATTTTAAATTTGTGATTTTGGCGTAACTGTTTGTCTGGTAAAAAAGTTTTACTAAAAATAGTTGTTTATTTTAATGTCCTCTATCAACTCTTTAAGCCTCGAACACATATTTTGTGACATCCTGTATATGGTTTATAGCATTTTTCCTCCTTGCATCAACAAAAATAAACACTAAATCACCTGGTATAATGATACTTAAATTCATCATAGTGTAAAGTATGAATTATATGACCTTCTCATTTAAAGTATTTAAACAATGATAACGTTTACAAAACGACACTTTCAAAATGTAAATAAATCCAGAATAGCTCCCAGAAGAACTCGTTAAATATTTTTGTTTTAATTTTAATTAAGGTATTTTATATAAGAACGATACAGTGTTAAAACAAGGATTTTCTATTACTTACTATAAAAGTTGTGACATAACAATTTCAAAGACTGACTTGTTGGTAATTAGTTTTCAGTTATGTACCTCTTAAATGCCACAAAAATTAACATTCAAGCGGGGTTCTTGAACTACACACAAATGCTTTTATCTTTTGCATATTCCTGATTTGAAAATTACTCTCGTGATGTAACTTTAAAAAAATTAAATTAGAATTTATTCGATTATGTTACAATAAACATTTTTAAAAGCAGCTTAGCTGCTATATTTATGCGACTACATTAATTTTTGTACTCTTATAGTAAAAGCTAAAAAATTTTAATTGTAATACTGCGTATTAGTTACCTAACACGATTGTATGTTTACGTAAAATTTTAGTCATTAATTTTTAACATTTAAAAAAAATTTACAAGTGATGTAATTAGACAACTTTCGCATGGGAGATAATTTTTCCAATTTTGGCACATAAAATTACATTTATTAACATGTCATCATATTGAGTATTTAAATAAAGAACTGGGCTGGGCAGGCCATGGAATTCAATTTATTTAATTATTTTTGCAGTTTAAACAAGTAATTCAGCGATAATGTGTGCGTGGAGCTCTGCATTAAATATGATATAAATATATCCTAAAAATCAACAGAAATTAATGTTTTGCTTAGTTTCGCACGAAATTGAAACGGGTCGGCCGGAACTTCTAAAAGGAACCGGTTTGGTTAAAAGCATTAAAAATTTGTAACGGAAACAAGAAATAGTATATTAAAGAACTAGTTTCAGAAGACGCATTTTATAAGACGAGTACAGTCTCAAAACGAGCCGCGAAGCGGGTAGTTTTCGAAAGTACGAGTCGCTAAAATGCCTTCTGAAACGAATTCTTTATACTATTTTTTCTATTTTGGGCTTTTCAGATTGATTTTAAAATAAAATTTCGCGGGTTTTTAAATTTAGGGAATTTTGAAGTGTAATTGCTAAGGTAGCAATATTTACATTGAACTTTGGTTTAAATGCTAGTTTAAGTTTAATTAGTGCATTTATCGTATGTTTCATTAAAAAAATGGGTGGAAATGAAAATAAGTAGATAAATAAATCTACTGAACATTAATTACGATTTAAATTAATGCACACCGAACGTAATGACAGCTTGGACGTTATCAGTGTTACCAACGTTTGGAATAAAAATTGTTCTATTTCTATAAAAGAACTCATTTGGGTGCTTTTATAGCTCTGTAAGCGACCTAAAATAGAAAAACATAATTTAGAAAAAACATATAACCTAGGAATCTCAAATTCTAACTTACACTTCGTATCAGCCGACTACTTTGTTACAATGTCAAAGAGAATTGTAAGACTTCCCAATTCTTAATTCGGACACTGTTTTGAAAACGGCAACAATAGTTGTTCATAGTTGCTTTGAACTAAAATCCGGGTTTAAAGACCGTCGTTGATGAAAATTTCTTGCTAACGTTTTTCTAACACTAAATTCCAATCAATGACTTCCTTTAGACTTAAATATAGACCACAGTAGTTTACCAACAGGCCACGAAAACCTAATCTATTTAACTGTACTAAAGGTAGGCCACAAACGTGCATAATTACTGTACAGGGTGTCCTGTTTTCGACACTTTTGCAGGGTATCTCCGTTATTATTGCAGTTCGAGTTTTGGGGTTTTTGCGAACCTGTGTCACTTTTTTGTAAAACAAACGATAGCGCAGACAGATCTATTATGGCCCTCTTCATTTTTGAAATACAGAGTGAAATTGAAAAGTGTGAATTTGCAGACACCCTCTGTAATTCAGGTATCTGATAAGTTATCGACTAGGTAAAAACGGAATCTTACACATTTTTTATGCAAAATCCAGTGACGTGCTTAGTTTTTTTCTAAGTGTCCCCATTTTTGAGAAAGTTACCAAATTTAAGATTTTTTAAATGGGACGATGTCAATTTGTATTTACATTCCACTCATTAAGAGCTTTCCAGAAATGTATAATAGTCGGCACTTTGTTCCCAATCGAAAGTTAGATTTAGGTGTTGTTCAAAATGGTTGCCATTTTCCCTAATGCAAAATTGGCACTTTTGCAAAATTTTGTTCAAGGCATTTAAAATTATTATGGGGTGACCTATAAATATATATACGCGTTATTAGTTATTGGTTTTTACTATAAGTTTAATAAAAATAAATCTGTTTGGCTTTTAGTTTCTAGGCTTATTTAAAAAAAAAGAAATTCTAACCTTCAATTGAAAACAAAGTGCCGACTATTATACATTTCTGGAAAGCTCTTAATAAGTGAAATGTAAATACAAATTGACATACAGAGTGTCCCATTTAAAAAATCCTAACTTTGGTAACTTTCTCAAAAATGGAGACCCCTAGAAAAAAACTAAGCACGTCACTAGATTCTGCATAAAAAAATGTGTAAGATTCCGTTTTTACCTAGTCGATAACTTATCAGATACCTGAATTACAGAGGGTGTCTGAAAATGCACACTTTTCAACTTCACTCTGTATTTCAAAAACGAAGAGAGCGATGATAAATCTGTCTGCGCCATAGTTTGTTTTACAAAAAAGTGACACAGGTTTGCGAAAACCCCAAAACTCGAACTGCAATAATAACCAAGATACCCTGCAAAAGTGTCGACAACAGGACACCCTGTACAGTCAGCAGACAGTAAGGAAAACAGAAAGAAGAAGAATGTATTAAAGAGCATGAAATAATAGCAAAAAATAAATGAAGGAATATCATGTTGCTAAATTTTTTGGAGCAGCAGATATACAGGGTGTCTTAGCGAGAACGTTCATTAGAAGTTTATGGAGTCGCTATTTATTTTGTTATTTTAAACGAAACACTATGTATATTTTAACATTTTTAGATGTGAGTTATAATTTGGAATTATTTTCATTGAGGCTAGAGCAACTCTTTCTGTTACTGTTTTGGAAATAAAAATTCTTTCCAAAATTCTGGCAGCTGAATGACGTTGACAAAATGGACTATATGAAATGAGAAAAAAATGAAATACAATTAAGCTTGTAGTTTAAAAACCCCTTTATCGTAGGTATTCTCTGAAATAAAATCTTTGTTTGAAAACAATTTCAAACGTCTAACGTGAATTAAAAATTAATTTTCTTAAATGGAATACCTATTTTCCGTTCCGTGATAAAATTTGCTACAAAATGGTATTACTTGTTCCTATACCTAAATCAAATCGTTTTAGAATTGTTTACAAAAAACGGAAAGTTTCTATTATGTCGAGAATGCTATGAACTGTTGCCATAGATACGAGAAATAATTTTTTATACCGGAAGTGAATGCCAACTTTGTTATTTCAAATACAATGCCCTAATTTTAATTTTATTTATGGTTTTTTTTAGGTGTATTGGTTTTTCGTTCTCATTATTCGTCTAACATGCTATTGTCGAGACACACCCTGTATATACGTTTGAATAGTTTAGACAATGTTATGTTTGAAATAATAACACTATTCTGGACTTCCATTGTTTATATTTTAGTTTAATTAAATAAACACAACGTTTCAATTGCTATTGCAGATTCAATAACAATTGAAACGTTGTGTTTAATCAATTAAACTAAAATATAGACAATGGAAGTCCAGAATAGTGTTATTATTTCACACACCCTGTATATTGGATGTTTTATATATTATTAATAAATTAAAACTGTAAGCAATCTAATATTTATTATAGTTTTATTTTTATAATAAATAATAATAATAATTTTTATGTAGATATTGGTAAAATTTTAATACAACATTGTATACATTTGTTATTCTTTATGGTTGCTTTGAAGCAACTTGTGAAGAATAAATTTTATTATTTAAAACTTAACACTAATTTGACTCTTTGCAAATACAATTGTTTGATTTTTCATAATATAATCTGTACATGTTGAAACATTTTTTAACTTTGTATTAAATTAAAAAAAAGATTTCTATAAATAAAGTTTTTTTTTTTGAGGTGAAAACACTCATTTGTGATCTCATTTATTAAAAACAAAATTTCTACAAACGAGTTGCAAAATGCTATTTCCTACTTATTTATTTATTTCTCCTTTTGTAAACTTTTTCGCCTATCTTTAATGCCTCATTTACTTGTTTTCTCTTTTTCCTTCTAAAAGTAGCATACAGTATTCCTCCCAATTTTTCTCATAAATCTGTATTCTTCCACTTTTTCTTTTTTTTCGTCTATTTATAAATATCCATACTTGTCCAGCATTCTTAATTTCTTGTATTTTTCCTTCCATTTATTTTTGTACTCTTTTTTTTTTTTTGCGTCCGTCCTTATGTTGTTTTCTTAGAATTTTGTACTATTCTATGCCTATTTCATCTTTTCTCCACTTCCTCTTTCTTTTTCTTGTTTTTCTTTTTGTTACTTCTTCTTCTTCTTCTTTTTCTTTACTCTTATATCATTCTTGCTTATTTTATATCTTTTCTATTCTACACTTGGTTCTATTTTTTTCATTATATTTTTATTTCCTCTTCTAGCTCTCCCGAAGTCTCCTGTTTTTCCTCCGTATTTCTTTTTGTATCTTTCTATACTATCTTTTGTCTACATATTTCTCTCTCTCTCCATTTCTTTCTGCCTTTCCGTCTATCTTGGTCTTTTCCATATATGCACACCTCCAACGGTTAATGATCTGATTCATCTTTATCTCCTATTCTAAACCTCTCAATGTCTGCAATACTCTTTTCGTTTACAATAACATAGTAAATAACCAATTCACCTTTTCCTCTAATATACGTATATTCTTCTCTCTCTCCTTCTTAGACGTTCCCATTTAATATCGTCCATTCTCTCTCTTCACACATTCCTATTGATTTTCTTCCTTGCTCATTTATTTTTTCCATTCTCTATTCCTTTTTGCATTCCCGTAATTGTTCCACCTTTCACTCTATGTCTTTTCTCACTTTTCTTGCCAAATTGTATTTTCTATATAAATTCATCAAGCATTCTTTCCTTATTTTTATTTTTATTATTTATTTAAGTTTATTTATTTAAACAATTAATGAAAATAAATATTAGACTGCTTAACGCTTTAATTAATTAGTAATATACAAAAGTTACTTGTTCCGTTAAAGTAAACCCATACAAATTTCTTTCATAGTTTTTTAAATAGTATTAGTAACTATTTTTTTAAATGGGCGCTATAGTCAATTGTATAATTAAAATTTTTAATTTTTTTTTAATGATGTGTAACAATGTTGGTTTCAAGTACTAAATTGCTGCGTATTTTAAAATTATTGTAATACACAAGTAGGTCTTGGAAATAAATGCATCATGTTCCTTCAAACTAAATGAAAGCTTGAGCTGTCAATTTTAAGCAATTTACAGTGCATACAAGTGTATATATATATTTGTTATGTGAATACAAATCATACCACATTTATTATTTAGTGAGAAACTGTCAATCTTATTCCAGCAAAAATTATAGCAAAAATTTATACCTCAATTTTTTATTTAGTTTGAAGTTATGACAACATAACAAATTAGTTTACTGACCAACTTACTGTAATACCTTTTTTTGACATTCAAGTTTCACTAACTTCTAATATTTAAATTAAACACTCTGTATATTATTGCAATTTTGAAATATGCATAATTTTCTGTATCTAATGATACCACATAAGTTACATTTTAAAAGTAATTATTGTTTTTAATGTAATTTGTTTTTTATTTAATTATGCTACGAGAGTTCCGATTTATTCTAATTCACACGTGTAATACTAAAAGAATCGAAATCCCGTCAAGGATATTAAATAATCATAGCACCAAATAAAATTAATGAAAATGGTTTTTACGGTAAAACAATTTTTTGTAAATGAAACAATATTGGTACCATGGTACTATTTGTTAGTACTGTTAATTTAGAATTTATTAATAAGTAGTATTAATAGAGTAAATTCCAAAAAGTGCGCATTATTAATTATACACTTAGAGGTTAGTTTTTGCTTGGTTTAAAACCAAAATAACACTCATTGGTGGCGGTGACATGTCAAATTTGACATGTTAATATAAAAATATTCAAAAATGGTATTTCTTGTAAAGATATCAGAAATAATTATTAAGAAAAGTTTTCGAAATGATATTTTAGACCAATAACCCAAGTTTTAGGTCAATACTGACAATTTTATTTTTTTTCCGAATTTCATAAAAATTTAGAAATTATTGACATTTTATCAGTTTTAGTTCTTTTTATGTTATTCTTTATTAATTTTAAATTGTGCGTAAAAGACAATTTCAGACACATCAAACAAACATTTTGATAAATATAGGAGCTTTTCGATGGCAAGGAAAAAATATCAATTTTGATAAGACGATACACGCAAAAAGAACTAAATCATTTAAAAGCTTTTCTTAATAAATATTTCTGATATTTTACAAAAACACCGTTTTTGATATTTTAATATGTAATTAACATGCCGAATTTGACATAAATCAAGAACCCCTTCACCGCTGCGAATGATTGTTATTTTGGTTTTAAGCCAAGCAAAAATAACTCCTAAGTCATCTCTAAGATATAATTAATAATAAAAAAGCTTTCAAAATGATGCGTACTTTTTTGAATTCACTGCATATGCCATAAATACAATCAAAATTACAGCTAAATGAAAAACTGAAAATTAAAATTTACAAAAAAAATTAATAATTGAAGCGTCACTTATATGGTATTCTTGAAATATACATAGATTTCAAAATGCAATAATATTTCGGTAAGGTAAATGAAAAATGAAAAGTCCGGTGAAACTAAACGTAAAAAAATAAATTGTACGTCAAAGGGTACCACTTATTATGTGTATAGAGTATTACAAATTTCAATTAACCTTTAAAACTAAAAGAAAAATACGACGTTAAACAAAATAAAATTACTTCAATGCAAAGAATCAAAATTTAATTTAAAATCAGTAATTTGTGTTAATCTAAAACATTAATTTAATACCCAATAACACAAATAAGTAATAAAAAGTAACAAAAAACAAGTACAATTAATGCTACATCAAATCAATTTTCGTATTAAATTAAATAAAAAGAAGAATAAATTAAATTTCAATATACATAGTAATAAACATTGGATCCATATTTACATTAGTAATCTTTATATATTATTAATTAATTAATTATACTTTAAGCAATATCCAAGATTAATTTATTTTATTTATAAATAAATAGTTCTAACTCAATTAGTTATTTGAGTCTAGTTAATTACAAATAAAATAAATCAATATTGGATATTTAATTAATTAATTAATAATATATGTATAAACAGTTAAAAGTGTTTCCTTCCTTTAATTAAGTTTATAATTTACAGTTTTTAAGCTTCTAGGTGGAGGTGGGGTTAAAAATAACGGTTTCAAACTACATAAAAGGCCGATGTTTTGCCCAAACCTGTGAGGGCTTTATCAAGGCTAATACTTAAATTTTTTTGTGACCAACACGGTTGTTTAATTTACGTATTAGCCTCGATAAAGTCCTCACAGGATTAAGCAAAACGTCGGCCTTTATGTAGTTTGAGACCGTTATTTCCAACCTTACCTCCACCTAGAAGGTTAAGAACTTTAAATTATATGTATAAATTTCAGTAAACTGTATTTTGAGAAGGAAACATGGTTTATTAAACAAAATTTATTTTAAAATTTGTAATTCATTTTAATCAACTTTATGAAACAATATTTTACTATTCAATAACACAAATAATAAAAAAAATAACAAACAACAGTAACAGAAATTATAGAACAATAAATGTTACATGCAAATTTCGTTTTAAAATAAACAATAAAAACCAAGAATAAATTACATTTTGATATCCTATTATTTGAGAAGGAGACATTTGTTTGGTTTAATGAAAATTATTTTAAAATTGGTGATTTGTTTTGATCAACAAAATTATTGAACAATAATTTAATATACAGTCACAAATATTAAAATATAAAGAAAGTGATAAAAACAATAACAATTAATACTAAATCAAATCGATTTTTGGTTTGAAATAAGTAAAAACAAAATAAAGAAATTGAACACCTTGTGTTTTAGAAAGTAGACATTCATGAACATATCGTAAACAAATTTGTTTCATAAAATGACATCATATGGGACGTTTTTGTTAAAGTCTTTATTTATGACTTGACTTTGACAGCAAGTTCTAATTTGATCAAAAAAAATTGGCCAAAATGTAGTCACATGATATCTGTCAAATTTAATTATTTTTCAAAAAGTTTTTTTTTTACAAAATAGTTTCTCTTTATAAATAATACTAACTTTTGGATTTAAAAAAAATATTTTAATTTCACAGATAATGCGAATCTCATGACAATTACTTTTTTGGTGCATTTTCATCTTGATTAAAACACAAATTAATGCCAAAGTCCTAGTTTTGAATATAATTATGATGCCGACTTTATTGATCACACTGCATAACAAAAATTTTTTTTCAACAATTATATCTTTTTTTGTTCTTTTAGGGTTTTACTGTGGCGCTCTTTTACTGTTTTTTAAACACTGAAGTTCAAAATACTCTACGACATCATTTTCAAAATTGGAGAACCAACAAATCGCTGGGCCCTCGTCGTATGCGTACCGGAAGCAGAAGCAAAGATTGGTCGCCACGTTCGAGGACGGAAAGTATACGGTAAGCTTTCAAAATCGATAGCAAACACCATAATTTCATATTTCATCATTTACTTTATTTAATATTTAATTTTTGTACCATTATTATTATTTATCTATTTTACACTAATATGCTAATTTTTTGCATGTTTGCATGTTTCTGCTAGACTCACGGAATGGACGGTGGTTAGTGCGGATGAAGCCGCGGGAATACACTTACTTAATACACCCGAAATGTGTAATGGCAAAAATGCAATGGTAACCTCGTGGAGTGAGTGTTTGTTATAATTATTAACAATAAGGGCTGCACGCGCATTTTGTCTTTACATTAAAAATCAATTAAGATGCTCAAAGATACGTATACACAATTTCAAAGTTCGGAGCTTTCTCTTACATCTAATAAAATTATACTAATTTCACTTTACGAATAAAGTCATCGGTTTGCTCAATTTAACAGCAAACATATTTGATAAAGCTTACAACGCATATCAAAAATAACGAAGTGAATCACGTTCTTAATATTTATTATTTTTGAAACGTTAAAGGTTACGCAAACATTTTTAGCAAATGCTGTAATTGAAACTTTCTCTCCGAAGAATAAAATGAATAACGCAAATTAAATTTTGCTTTGCACACTTTGTTTGAAAAGAGAAAAATCGTTCTTTTTGTGCAACTTAAATTCTATATATGAAAAAATACGTTAAAGCTGCAAAGCTATGTAAATTAAAGAAGCTTTTTTTCGATTGAATTCAAAAGAATGTTTTAACTTCATAGAAATTGATCAATTACTGAAAATCTCGTGGGGTTGCAAATTTGATTATTATTAAACGAGATTTATCTTTTCGACCAGTATAATTGTGTTCAATTTACGGTTTTTTTGTGGGTGGTTATCTGGGAATAATTTATTGTAGAAAGTAAAGTGAAAATATACCTACTTTTAAAAAAAAAAAATTGCTATTTGCACAAACATATACCTATATTAAAAATAATGTAAATACTGATGTCAAATTTCCTAACGTTAATTGGATTTGTTTGTGATTTATATGAAAATTGTTCTTCTCGTCATTTATTTTTTATATTATAAGAAAGTAATGATAATGTACCTACTGTCTCTAGGTAAAGAGAACAAATTTACTGAAATACATCAACAGCTGCCTGGAAAGATAATATACCAAAAATGTATGTTTAAAATGAGATAGTAGAACATATAAACTTTACGTATGAAATAATTGAAGAACCAGGACCTGGAAACTTAGTTTTGCTTTATCTATAAGTCTTATCCCATCTATGTAGAGTGTACGTGGAAAATAATGTTCGATAGGAAACCCTAATGTTAAACTAGTGTCACCTAAATTCGTTGACGGTTGACAGTTTTTTCAGACGTCCGTCAATTTTTGATGTTGGATAAAGTTTGATGATTTCTGCTTTGCAATTTGTATTTATACTAGTTATTAGAGGGCGGGGCTTGCATCGCGCTGGCCAAATGCTGACCTTCGTAAAGTGCCATTCAGGTGTTCTTAAGATTCCGATTCCCGATATGGTTGAGCCTCAGGCGATTTTCTTTTCTGTTGAAGTTTTCTGGATGTTTGTATATTTCGATGGCTTTTCTAACTGACAACATTAGAAATACTAAAATACCAAAACGTTAAGATGAACCCAAATGTAGACGACACTAGTTGACCAACAAACATTTGGTTCTCAGCTCAATAGGTACATGCAAACTCAATAACATCAAAACAAGCATAATTATGGGGAAATTGCAAGAAAATCATTGTATAGACTCATACAGAGTGGGCCAACGCCGACGAAACAGAACCATTTGCAATCACATTGATAATTTAAAAAAAAAACTTAGACCCGTCAATTTTATTTCTGAGGGGTGCATCTTTTCAATTTTTTCAATTGCATTTTTAAATTGTTAGTGCAATTTCTTTTGTTTTTTTTTAAATGACAATATTCGCAAATTCATATGAAGGTGATCTAAGGGTTCTTGTGGGGTTGTTCTAGCCGAACGGGCAAAGGAAACTACAACATGTGTTTTTTAAAAAGCATTTTTGTTGTCTATCCGATTTTGCACAAAAAACTGTGGGTTGCCATTTAAAAAGTTTGATGTGACATTATTTCTGTTTAAACCAGAGGTAATACTGAAATACCGACAGGCTGAAAAGATGTCCCCCTCAGAAATAAAATTGACGGGTCTGAGTTTTTTTATATTTCGTCGGCATTGGCCCATTCAGTATAAAAAAAGTATATGCGAACCTTACAAAAATAACATAAGGACCTTAAGGACCTAAATTGGGATACTACTAGATCAAGTTACACGACATGTCACTAAAGAAATTTAGAGAAATTTAAACATTACTTTTTCAACGGCGGAAACATTAGAGAATAGAGGTACCCAACGTATGGGCACATCAAAGTTAGAAGACAGATACACATTAAAATTAACTTGATTACACTCCTGTAAATTTTAATTAAGTATAATTAATATTAACGCACTAATTTTTACGTGGATTAATTCTGGGTAAGAAACTTACGCATATCAACAGTTATTGAACAGAAGAGCACCCCATGTGGTAAATACTAAAGAAGAAAATAATATTAAGTTATTTTGGTTTTGAATAAAATTACGATGTAGTAAACGTGTTGATTAACTGTTTGATTCTGAGACGTATCAAAAACCATTTTATTCTTCTTACTTTTTAAGAACCTCTTGGTAAAATGATTTGTCCTTGGGATACAAACTCTTTGGGCGGTTCCTTTGGATCTCAAAAATCAAATCATGAATTTGATCATTCATTTTTGAGTGTTGGGAAAAAGTTTGCAGTCTATTGATTTCTGAACATCCGATAGAATTTTTTCGATGGTCTTTTCAAATGATATTATTGGAAGGCCAAAAACAAGAAAAATGGATGTTATGTAAGTAATCATAATTTTATTCAGTTTTAGTTTTATTCAGTTTAATGTTTTGGTAATCGTATCCCTTTTGGTAAATGTATTGATTAAGTTCTTTATCATGAGAGGATATTTAACCTTCATAGTATGGTTCTCTGCGCATTTTTGACTAAAACCATTTTATGTCTCACCATAGATTTTTTAAAAGCAATTTTTTAAATTATGAAGTACAAACATATTTTATTGAAGAATGGGTTAATAGATGTCTGTCATGGGTTAAGATTTTGTTTTGATGCAATTAAGTGCAAATTTTGAAGGGTGCGTTATTTTTGATAGTTTAGTTTTTTCAAAAGCACATATTTTAAGCAAAACTATAAATCTATTACACGGGAGCTTAGAATTATTATTTATCTTACTATATTTTTTTGTTTGATCATTGTATGTTTTTTATTTTTATAGAAAATACCGTTGTTTTATGCATCTTAACATTAGGACAAATACGCTCTTAAAGCCTACACTCTTTATGAACTACACATTCTTAAATTTCTAGGTCTGCGAGAAGTCGAAGCAATGCTTCAGCGCTAGGTTTTTGAACAGCTATTTGAAGGTTTTCGATCCTCTCTTACAGTGATTTCTTAATCTTGCAAAAATACACAAATTCTTTATGGATATACTCTGCATATTAAAATCAAGTCAACATAAATTTTATTATCTGCTTGCTAATGATTACCATTTTACATTTTTCGCTTTTGGAGAAGTCGAAATGGTTGTTTTACTCAAACCTTTTATTTGATCTGGAAAAGAAGAAAAATTATAATGATTCAAGTTAGATTAAAAACAATAAGTAACAACAAAATTAGCATAAGTAAAATGTGTGTCTTACAGTTAACTGTTGGCATTTTTCTTAACAAAATGAGTTTTACTGTTTTTGAATTAAGTTACTTGTTTGGTAGCACCTTTTATGGGAATAATTCAGTAAATGATTATCAAAAAATTAGCATAAATTTAATTTTCTATTTACCTATTCTTGCATTTTTAAATCTTGGAAAAGAGAAAATCTCTAAAGCGTTTCTTGAAGTTATTTATTAATCTTAGAACAAAAAAAAATGTGAGCATTAAAATGAAAAGAATAAAGAAGGAAACAGAACTCAGTTTTATTTCCACTTTTTAATATAAATTTACTACTTCCTCATTCATACAACATACCAATCTCTTGGTAAAGTTTTGACTAATCGTTTACTCTTCGGGAAAAAACTATTTGGATATCAAAACTTAAATCACCAATTTAACCTCTTGTTTCTAAGCGTCTATTGATATCTAGAAATAAATTTGTTTTATTATTTTTAGTAACAATTAGTTTTATTTGTTTAATACGCGTAGCATTTTTTAAAGAAGCTTCATTTGGTTTGACTAACTATTTGACCTTGGGAGTTTTTTGGCGGTTCTCTGGATATGAATCAATTTTCAATTTTGGAAAGAAAAGCTTTTTATCCTGATTTAATTTAATTTTTTAGTGTTGGTTTTGTATGGTTGTTTGGTGATACACGTCAGACATCTATTTCTATTTTGATACATTTATTTAACCGTTATTTACTTTTGATAAACGATCTCTTGAGAAAAGTTGAAGTGCACAATGAATGGATCTTAAGGTGACTTTTCAATATTTAGAAAACAAATTTATTTAGAGAACTCAAATTAAGCAAATAGAGATAACAAGCAGAAGAAAATGTTTCACCAAACTGTTTAGTCCCGTACACCACACACCAGACGCCAACTCTTGGTAAACGATTCTTTAGACATCAGGAAGCAAACCAATAATCTTTTTAATTTTTGGAATAGATTAAGTAAACTACTTCTTTATCAGAGACTTAAGGTTCTAACAACTATTTGAAAAGTCTCTTGAGGTCATTTGTCGGTCTCGGGAAGAAGAAGAGTTATAAAGACTCAATTCAGACCAATAAGATTGAATAATTACAAAAATGGTTTTATTAGTTTCAGTTTAACTCAGTTTTACACCGCTTTTCTATAAAAATCTTCGTAAAAGCGCTAATTGCCGATTATTCCTTCATTCTTTGAAGTTGTTTTAACAAACTGATTTGTTTAGTTTCGGTTTCACTCAGCTAGGCACGCTAGATTTTTCATTCAAATATCTTTTAGTACCAGACTACTGTTACTTAAACTTTTAGTAGACAATTGCCGTGAAACTGTAAAGCAAGCCTAGATTTTCTATTTCTCCATTTTTTTATTATTAGATCTTGGAGATGTTGAAGTTTGGTTGCCGAATGACAAGACCGCAAGACTCATCGCCAGTTGTGATTCTTTTCAGAGCATGCGTGTAATTTTTGATGTATTCAAACATATTTTTCTTAATTTCATTTTGCAATTCTTCACGTTTTCTGAAGTCTGGTGAATTTTTTTTTACAATTGTAAATGTAACACGGCGGTTAGTTACAGCAGGAAAGCAAAATGAAGAAAATAGTTTTTGAGATAAGTTTATTGTGAACCACAAAATTTTTCCATTTTCATAGTTGACTAGTGGTATAGTTTTAGCCTAGTCACGAATTATAAATTTTGAATATATAAATCGTATGGAAATAAAATGCGTAATCGTAATACCAAAATTAGGGCGAAATTCGGGTTTGTTGGTGTTTAGTTGACAACCGCCATTTTTATTTAGTTCAATGATACTTTAATTGTACGTTCATCGCATCATTACCGACAATTTTCGCTTTTATTTACTTTAGTTTAATTTTCTCAACTCGTTTAAATTTTTTCAATAAAGTTAGTAGTTTTATGGTTCATCCAATTCTTTAAATTGTGTTGAATTAATTTTCTAATTTTAGGAACCTAATTTTTTTTCGTATTTAATTTGTGTTTAAAAAAATTGTTTTTATCAATAAAAATAAAAAATATTTTATAATCGAATAATAATAATTTATTAAAAAAGGGTACATATTTCACAAAAAAATCAAATTTTAATTTTAGTAAAATATCTAAAAAAAAGTTATTTGTTAACACAAACTGATACAAAATATAAATGATGTGAAAAAATGTACTGCCTACTTTTCGATGTAATCGATCTTGTTGAAAGATGATTGATGTTGTTATTAGTTGTAATGATGAACACAATCGATAAGATTTTGTGGGGAAGCTTTACTTGCACAAACAGCATACTTACGTTACTTTACAAGAAAATAGAAGATTTGAATGCGTCTAATTTAAAGAGCTTAAAATTTGAGAAAAACAATTCTATTAATATTGCATAAAAGCAAGTATTTCGTGTTTTATTCTACAAATATTAACTATTTAAAAACAAAAAACAATTAATTTTAATCAAAAATTGTTTAAAAGCATTTTGACGTTCATAAAAAAAATACTGATAAATTTTTAATATAGAAAACTTAAATTTAAATTTTTTTCATTTTTACTGTAACACTGTAACACATCAACAATTTCGTTTTCCAAATTTTTTTTCAAATTATCTTTGAGCATCTTATAAATATTTGTGTCATGAAATTAATGTAACATCAAAAAAAATGCCCCCAAAATAACCGTAACCGTTTTATATATTATACGTACCTACTACTACTATATGAATACATACATTACATACACCTTAGATGTTGTATTACATAAATGTTATTATAATAAATATTTTGTTAATTAAAGTTAACGTTTTTTCCGATTCAGTTGTTTTTTTCTTATCTAAATTTTCCAATCTTATGCAAGACAAGAAGATAAACTTTTCTTCGTTATTGGATAGATGTTATTGAACACTTGGAAAATCTCAACTTACAGTCTGCTCAAACACAAATGTGATAGAATTTCGGGGTTGCAAGAAATTTAATACAAAAGAATATAACCACCGCAGTTTTTTCTGTAATTCGAAGCTTTATAAAAGTTTTAGTTGTTCGACAATGCTTTTATTTTAGTTTCGGAACGAATTGCATGATAATATTGTTTTTCAATCATGTCAAATTATTTTTGTTTATTTATTGTTTAGTTGATGCATGTCTGATAGTTATTATTATTCAGTGGTGGTTTGTGGTAAAATTTCCTAAAAAAAAAAAGATTTATGTAATTATATCCAAAATTTTGTATAAGCCATTCCCGATCTTTGCGTTACCTATTGAATAAATGTTTTTGTCTTCGTCGGCTACGGAGCTCATTTCTCCATTTTTTTGATAAAGTAAACATAAATATTTTGTGCTAAGGTAACAATATTTAAAGCTGTAATAAGCAGTTGTTTGAAATACCTTTCATAATTAACGCTAAAGCAGCTGAAAATAAATTACAGAACTTTTTCTTCAAATTTCTTTTGTTTTATAATATCTTATATCAGCAAACGTTTATTATTGTAATAATTTGTAAAAATAATTAAATATTCTGTGTGGTTTAACACACGTCTTGTGCAAGGTGGTACTGAAATAAGTAAGAATTAGTTACAAAAAATAACTAAAGATGAAATAGGTAAATATGAGCTTTGAGATGTACTAACAGTCAAAGTTGTCGAAAATAGCTTTCAGTGACTTTTCTTTCAATTTATTTAATTATAAATAATGATAAGGATGTCCTTTTTTAAGTTATATTTTAGTTTGACGGTTATTGCTTAAAATCGAACAAAATTTGAAGTATTAATAAATAGTAAGGCTTTATAGTACCTACAACAGATAAAAACAAAAAGAAGTTGAAAAAATATTTTTTTTATGTTAATGGTAATTAAATCATATGTGACATTTGTTGTTTAAGAAACCCAAAAAGACAAAAAGAAATATTTAAATTTGAAGCAAATTAACCAACTAAATCCATGTTAAATAATATTATGGTTGAAGTAAACTAGCCTTAATTTTGAATAAAAATAATAAGTTTAACAAAAACAGCACGTAAAAACAATAAATGATATTGATACATTGTGGAACTAGCTAATGAGTGGTTCAATTCACAGAATAGCATAGTCGGGATTTAAGTTCAATGCTTGATTTTAGACACAGTCAGATATTATTATTAATATAACATCAATGATACTGCTCGCCAACTTGTATAGAGTTATATAGAGTATGTAACTGTCTCGAAATTAAATGTCTTTAAGATAACTGCTGTTTAATAAGCACCCACTATTATTTATACTCATATTAATTTTTTTATTGTTTATTTTGAACGCTACTCACTTATGTTTAGCGCCGTCGGGCACTAATAAGAAAGTAACAATATTTTAAAAGACATTGAAACTCTTTTTGTTTTAAAATCATTCAATTTCATACCTTTAAATTTCAGTTCAAATGCAAAAGAACGCGAAATAGTATAAACTATTACAAAAAATCGCCACTCAATATTATTTGTTCCTATTTCTACTTTTTTTTCTATGTTATTGAAATGCATGCTTTGTGATGTTTTTTTTGTTTTAGTAATTTGTTGTATGCGTTTATTTGCAAGTCATTACCTATTAAGTATTCTTTTCTTTATGTTTTCTTTCTAAATTTTTATCTTTTTAAAACACTTTATAACATTTTAAATTGCAAAACAACTCGGTGTTATATTTTTACACGATACCTCAAAAATTGAAAAAAATATACATACAGGGTGCGGCATTAGTGTGAGAGAGCTCGATATATCCGTTATTATAAAAATATAAAGAAAATGTATTTAGATAAATTTTAGGTATACTTAAGCTACATGTTTTAAAATTATTTACAATTATACAGCGTGTTTCATTACATGCAGGTAGCAAAAGTAATGTTTTATTAAATGTAACACCCTGTATATTATGTATTATAAATTTAAATTGCGTTATCATGCCAATATAAGGGTTTAAAATGTTGTACAGAGCACTTTAAGAGATATTGCCATTTATAACTTAAAAATATATTATATTCAACATCCGTTATCTCTTAAATTAAACAAAAGAAAAATATTTTCTACCTGTAGGAATTTTCTAATATTGTCTAGTTTCTTTTCAAAGTATTAAGTTTTTGATAATTATACATATATCATTATAAGAAAGTTCATTAAGCATACTTTTAATTTTATACACTATTTCTTATACTTAAATTTAATAATTATCGAAATATTTCGTGTTTAAATTTACTTTTGAATTTTCTGTAAATAAAATTCATTATAAGATAAAATATTCGAGTTGGATATAACTTTGACTATTTCAAAACATTTGGCATTAGATATTTTCTATCTGTTTTTGTGGTTTTTTATTGTTACCGCAAAAATTTATTTTTTGCAACAAGAATTGGTTGATATGGTTTTGTACTAGAAGAAAATTAATAAAAACACATTGCTTGGGCGTAAATTTGTCATCAAAATTTCGCTGATAGACCAACAACAAAAGCTTTCAGAAGTTTACTGCAAAAATGTCAACGTACTGCCATTACAGGTTACGGAAAATCAGATCCATCTTTTTTTAATTATGTGGCAATATAAACAGACATAATTTCCACTACTATTCAACTTCTAACCCCCATCAAATATTTATCCACAATCAAACAATATGGTGGTTAAATGCTTGGGGTGCCGTTTTGAGAAATTTGAAAATCGTTTGCAAATGTGCATTGATATGCAATGCAACAATTTTGAACATTTTTTGTGATTCTGTGTATGTTTGTTTTTGTTAAAAGTTCATAATTTTATTTGGTTTTATTTGTTCTAAAATTAATATCAAGTATCTTTATAACCTAAAAGTCAAAGTCATAGCCAGCTAGAATATTTTGTGTTTTAATGAAGTTTTTTACAAGAAATTTTACAACAATGATGATATTAGAGAATTGTTAAAAGTAAAAATATTTTTTCTTTCGTTTCATTTAAAAGACATCAGGTGTTGAATATAACAAGTTTTTAGGTTATAAATGGCATTATTTCTTAAAGTACTCTATATAATATATCAAAACCCTTACATTCCGAATGTACCGTGGTATCGAGTAGACGTGGTCGTTTGGCTTTGCGATGTTTAATTTTATTTTTATAATTTTATGGCGTCGTACGTAAATCAAAAAATAAATCCAAAATGGTATTAACCCAAGCGCAGACAAAAATTATCAAGAAATTGTTACCAATACTGTACAAGCTCTTGCATAGGAGCCAAGTTTTATTAAAAAGTTAAGTGAACATTTGATAGATAAACTAATGACTAGGCTTGAAGAACGGTTGGAAAAATTTGACCGCAAATTAAATTTCCTGAAGAAAATACAGTGCAATTAGAAAAAGAAAATAAGAACCTTCAGGTGAAATTAAGTAAATTAGAATAGTACTCCCGGCGAAATTCTATTCGTATAGCTGGCATTGAAGCGGAGCTCAAAGCAATGGAAGAAAAAGTATTGCAGGTATTTAACGAACAAATGGGCCGTTACGTCTAGTACGTCTAGTCACAGATACTGAAATTGACCAATGTCATCGTGTGGGTAATATAAAAAATAACAAATGTTTAGCAATAGTAAAATTCATATCATATAAAACGCGTGCGCTTATATTTGTAAACAAGCGTGTATTATCATTACGGAAGACCTTACCGCTAAGGATGCAGCTACTGAACATGGCGCAAAAAACCTATGGAGTACTGATGGAAAGATATTTTTCGTCAAACAT
This sequence comes from Abscondita cerata, assembly GCA_030710515.1. Lineage (NCBI taxonomy): Eukaryota > Metazoa > Arthropoda > Insecta > Coleoptera > Lampyridae > Abscondita > Abscondita cerata. The sequence goes on along the minus strand of JALBCR010000435.1, from coordinate 410,425 downwards.
GCTAAAATGTATTCATTTTCGAACGCTGAATGATAAACAATAATGTTTAAATATTGATAAATGTTTTTTAATTTTTATTTTATGTATATCGCTTGTAGAAAGAGATAGTTATACTGAACAAAATATGTACAAGAAGTAGGTTGAATCAAGGAAATAAGTTCTTAAATTTGAGCCGATGACAATATTCATTAATGTCATTACAAGCGTTTATTACATTTATGAATTTGATTTCATTATATTAATGTACACAATTCATTATATCTAGGAACGATGATTTCAATGAACAAAATTCATTATTTTAATGTACAGCGGTCATTATATCAATAAATAGCATTTATTATTTCAATGAATAGAGTTTATTAATTTGATGTAGCGGAATCATTATCTCAATGAACAACGTTCATTGCTTCAAGACACTGCGTTCATTATCTTAATGAACAGCGTTCATTATGTCAATAAACCTAATTCATTATGCCAATAAACAGCATTTATTATTTGAATAAATATAGTTCATTATCTTAATGTACAGGATTCATCAACTCAATGAACAATGTTCATAGCTCAAAGCACATCGTTCTTCATTTTAATGAAGAGCGTTCATTTATTCAATGTATAAAAAATCTTTATTTTAATGTAATGGGTTTATTATTCTTTTTATCTTTTTTCTCTAGATTTTAACACAACCCAGAGTTAAAGGTAAATAAACATTGAACAAACTTTGAAAACAATGACAATAAAAAGATAATATGCATATTATTGTACTTTTTTCACGATCTTATTTGTGAGAACCAAATACCCATGCAAGCCCAAATGAAGGCAGCGTTCTGGCCATTTGTAACAAACAAGTGACATCAGTGATAGACTTGATGCTATAACTTAGTCTCAAAATTTCAAAACTTTTGATTTTTAATTGGTATAGTTTTTTACTTACTTTCTGATAATGTAGTTTGGTTCATCAATCCATCTAATAATTTTTTGATGTTTCGGTGTATGATATGGTCGTCCTCTGTCAAAAATAAATGAATTTTCTCAAACGATTTAGGCCATCCGCTTAATAAATCACCGTCGGTCGTTTTTAAACGCTATTTTGATGTTCATATCAATCTACAATAAAATAATTGAAAAAATAATACATTTGCGTTATAAACACATAAAAGAGCCATTTTTATCAGTATGTCGTTTGTGCTTAGTATGTACTGCAACCTAAATTTGCTGCAGGCTTTCCATGTGCTGTCAAATTATTTACTGGCCAGGTTGTCGAACTGTAGTGCCCTCAGACAGCTTTTAGCATCGGTTTAGGTTCTAAAAATAATATTAACTAGTGTACGTTAGCAGAATCCTATAATTTGGATTATCGTCAGCTTTTACCAAAAACCTTTACCCATCTAGGTGCAGCGTTGGAAGGGGGTTTTTTAGGTTGCAGTACTTCAAATAAATCGTTCTCTCTTTTTTTTACTACTTAAATAAAATATGCAATAAAACGGTTATTGGTTTAAAAAATGCTTACCAATTTCTCAGATGGAAAAAGCATTGTCTTGGAAATAGCTAGCATTTACTGCAATTGGTGATGATCTTTGGTCCTCCTGGAATTTGCCAAAGTTGGTGTAATATTCTACTAAAAATTTTTCTCTTGAGCTGCCATTTAAAATTGTCGACAAAGGAATTGCAAAGGAATCATTCGCCCGTTTTTCATCAAAAATCAAAGGAAACCATTCATGGTTAAATTTGTCGCACGTTTACTAAGTACAATATTAGTACATATTGTGGCATTGCACCGATTTCATTGATCTTTTTTAAAAAAAGATCACTGTTTATTTACTTAAGGCTGGCATTTACCTAAACGAAATTTAAATTGCGTGTATGTTTAGTTGTCTAAGTCATTTAAAAACAAATCTGTCAATACATTTTTACGACTTTCGAATAAATACTCACTTCTAATCCTATGTAACCCCTTGTCTATTGTTTGGTTAGTGAACAGGTAAGTTTGTGTAAAATCACAGGTAGCAAGCTTAGTGCAATGTTTGTTGCCTAGTTTTAAATTAAATATGGTAATTTTACGGATTTTTGAAAAAATTTAGTTCCATTGTATTACGAAAAATTAATGTTTTAAAAAATTTCGACACGTTGTTTACAAGATATTACTTATATCTATCTATTCACATCGAGATGTTTGCAATATTCTTATATTTAAAAACACTATTCGTAAATATTTATAGTAAAATAGACTCATACTTTTTTGGATCACAAACAGTTACCTTTATAAATTTAATAAAAACACTCTGTCAGTAGTTAGATCAAACATTAGTAATAAAGAAATAAAGTCGTCTGCAATTACCACTTTCAAACTAACTTCTAAAATTGGAACAAATTGTGCACAAAATGAAGTATATTCCTGAGAATAAATGCCAGCCTTAAGAGGCAGTGGGGAGTGACCATTAAGGCAATGAATAATTTTTATTAAAACAATAGTAAATTCTGTTCAACTTGTTAAAAACAATCGTAGTACAAATTACTGAAATGTTACATACCATGTCAGCTCATTTAAAAGTTAATACTATTGCACCACGATTATTTTTAACAAGTTGAACAGCATTTAGTTTTTTTAACGAGTTCTTGTATAAATTGGGTTTTTTGGCACGAGTGGGTCATTTTATAACACTAGTGAATAAGCATTATAAGGCCGACAAGTTAAAAACAATATTTTTTAGTTCAACAGTTTTCTTAGTGGTTCAAAAATATTTAAAATTAGTTTATCATTTGATTAAATTACTGCAAAGTGCGTTCAAGCAGGAGAAAAATTTCAAATTATGACAATGTCAAACTAAAAAATTATTTTTATTATACCTGAATTATAATCCGCGATTAAAACACTCCAAAGCGCGAGTGCATAAACGGCTCTTAGTCGCACTAGTGTTTTAATGACTATTAAAACACGCCGTGCTATAATCGCCCTTTAAAACAGGCACAATATGAGCACGTAAACGCAGTTAATTATTTGTTATTATCGTTTGTCAATACAATTGCATATCTCTACTTTTTTAAGAGTAAAAAAAAAGTGTTCATTTACTTACGAAACAATAATCACTAACACAATAAATTAATTTTCATCGAAACAAAATTTTTTTTATTAATAAACGCATTCATTAATTATTCATTATTGTTATGTACAATTTTTAATAATTCTGTTTATTGTATTAATAAACTTTTCATTAGAACAATGAATGTTTTATTCAATTAATATATTTTCATTATCCCAATGAAATTACTTTCATAGTATTAATGAACCTGGTCATAATCATAAGGAAATTAATTTCTTATATCAACAAAAATTTCATTATATCAATAAAAAACAATTAATGATCGTTGTTCATTGATACTACGAACAGTATTTTTTTTTCAGTGTATTTCAATGTACATAGTTTATTATACTAATGAACCGAATTCTATTAAGCCAGTGAATAACATTCATTGTTTCAATGAATATATTTCATTATTTTAATAAACAGCGTTTATCACATATTATTGAACACATTCAATAATATGATAAACGGATTCATTAATATGATGAAACTTTATATGAAGTTAATGATTAATCTTTCATTAATGTAATGAATATTTTTTAATAATTATGTTCATTGGATTGATGAACTATTCACTACGACAATGAATATTTTGCTTTAATTCAATGAATATATTTTCATCATCTCAATGAAATCACTTTCGTAGTATTAACAAACCTAGTCATAAACACCCGATAAACATTTTCTTATATTAATGAAAAAATTCATTATGTCAATGAAAAACAGTTAATGATGGCCATTTATTGATATTATAAACAATATTTTTTTCAGTATAGTTGCCAACAGTAATGTTATTAATTTACATACAATTGATCACGGTTTAATTTATTGTCATTTAAAATTAGGCAATGTAAATCCAGTTCATAGCTTATGGAAATTTCAAGCATTTTAACTATAAGTAGTTCTATGAACATTTGCAATCGCTACCTTGGCGAAATATATATGATCTAGACAAAATTAATGACAAAGTTGAATTTTTAATAGTGAATATAATGACACTTTAGACACTTTAGATATTCATGCTCCGCTAAGGACCTCGTGGATTACAAAGCCGTTGTCACCATGGTTAACAAGTGATTTGAGGGGTTTGATGGCTCAGAGAAGCGGCAATTTCTTTGAAAGATTCAGTCAAAAGTTTAGGTCTGTTAATTGACAATCAATTGAAGTTTAGAAGTTTTAAGTGCTTGTGTAATGTATATGCTGCTCGTAGACTTATATATCTTAATCGCCATTTTCTTGATAGAAGTACTAAAGTTATGTTGTACTGTGCAGATTAAACTATTGTGATGTAGTTTACTACTCCTGCATAGACAGTCATGATATAAATAGGATTCAAATATTACAAAACAATTGCATGAGGTAATAATTTTTGGAATTTGTAAGTATCACCGGATTAGTCAGAAACTCGTTGAATTGGGTTGGCTAAATATGTGTAAACGTCGCTTATTGCATGCCGCCACTTTGTGTCATACCATTATTATGAATCATAGACCACCTTATCTTTATTATAAGATTACATTTAGAACTGATGTACCTAAATAATTTGAATTTACGTCATAAGGGTTACTCACACCACCTTCTCATAATCTTGAAAAATTCAAACAATCATTTTCCTACAACATAGCAAATCTGTACATTCAATTGCCGAACTCAATAAAATTCTTTTCTACTGATAAATTTAAATCGGTTCTTAAAAAGTTGCTACTTGAAGATCTTGTAGTTGATAACCAGTATACACATATTGTATTAGTTTTAGTAAGGTATTAGCGGAATCTATGGGGGTTAAGTGTAAGAGCAGACAGTTCCCTTGAAACTGTACTAAACTTCGCCCCAATGCAAATTTTGTTTTTTCTTATTATTTTTCTTTTCTGCTCAATAAAGTTTACATTATTATTATTATTATTATATTGGCGTGATGAGTAAAGTAAACGCAATTAAAATTCATAATAATATATAGGGTGTTCCATTTAAAAAGCATTACTTTGCGCTACCCACAAGTAATGGAACACACTTTACAATTGTAAATAATTTTAAAACATGTAGTTTAACTATACCTAAATCTATATACATTTTGTTGATATTTTTTATAATAACGGATATATCGAGTTTCCTCACACTAATGCCGCACCCTTTAGGTATAATAACTAATGGAACTAATAAAATGTTTGATTTCTATCGTTCTTTATATACAGGGGCAGCAGATAAACCGTTGGTTAAGCGTAGCTGAAAATCTAAAATTGACATTGAGGCGTTTTGAAGGGTGAAATATTTATTGAAGGAATGAATAAAAATGCATAAAAAACGATGGCAATATTAAACAATTTGATAATGATTCTAATACCTACTAGTGTAACAAATGTTCAAAATGATGCCTATTACTTACTTTTTCTCTATGTAGAGTAAGTCCAATATTTTGTAATGAAATCTGTATAATGTCTTACATATTTGGGAAAGTGTCACAACATAACTTTGTATCGTTTATAAATACTAAATTGTTATTTTTGTTACACAGGTTGTTCTAGAAATTGGAGTAAAGCCGACATATTAAAAAATCTAATAATTATGTTTTTTTTAAATAGAACACCTTGTATATGATTTATGATTTTAAAAGTATACAATATACACTACCTATTGTATTAGGTTTACCTATATTTTTCTTGTGTTGATTTCCTATAATTTCACTGTGAATGATAATGTTATTTAGAAAGTCTAGAAATGTTTAGAAGTTAATAGGTATCATTATTAGTAGTAGTATTAGTATTATTGCCAAATTATTAAATATTGCTTTTGTTATGTTGGATCTCTATTCATTCTTCTTCTACTTAATCTAATCTAATTTAAAACAAAAATTTAGTGCAAAAAATGATCAAAGTGGAATTACCAGAAATCTATGTGAGACAGGTATAAATAAACGTAATACAGATAGATAGTGTACAATGTATACTTCTAAAATAATAAATCATATACAGGGTGTTTTATTTGAAAAGATAGATATCTGACTTTTTAGAATGACGACTTTACTCCCACTTCTAGAACACCCTGTATGATAAAAATAACAATTTAGCATTTACAAACAATACAGAGTTATTTTGTACACAATTTTTAAATATATAAGCTATTATCTAAATCTCATTAGAATATATTTGACTTTTTCTACATAAAGAAAAAGTAAAAACTTTAGATTAAAAAAAAAATTATAACTCAAAAACTGTTCAAGATCGACATAAGAAATTATTAACAAAATTTGTTCAAAATAACGTAAAAATTCAAAAAATTAAAAAATATACAGGGTGTTACATTTAAAATATCGAATTTATAACATGGTTCTGGTATAACCGAAAGTGGCAAGAGGATGAAAATATTTTCAATAAATAGTTTACCTTTCAAAACTCCTCCATGTCAATTTTCAATTTTTAACTAGGTTTAGTTATCAAAATCCGTCTAACCAACACTTTATCTGCTGCACCCTGAATAATTAATTTTTTCCGTTTCTGCAAAAATCGAAATATTTTGGTATTATGTATTATAAGCAGCCATGAAATGTCATTATGAACAGTTGACAAATAGTACGCTAAATATTCTTAAAAAAAGTGTCTTGGAAATAATTAAAATGGATGAAAATAACTATATAAACGAAGTTTCGATGAACTTGTTTATTATTCATGGACAATGTACAATAACATTATAAAGAACACAACCATAATAAATGTTCAAAATGGCTACCAAACATTTTGAAATCCGGTTATTTGTAGAAATATTTGAGGCCCTTCTTATCCCACTGAAGAAGTTACTGACTTCGGTAAATAAGTGTCGCTTTCAATTTCGACCCAAAATTAATGAAACTGCTTGTAAGTCAGGGTACATTTCATTGAATTTTCTACATGTCGTTGCTATAACTTTGTCACATTGTTCATAAATAATAAACAAATTCATCAAAACTTCGTTTGAATAGTTATTTCTCCCCATTTTAATTATTTTTAATGCACTTTTGTTAAGAATATTTAGCGTACTATTTGTCAACCATTCATTATGACATTCCATGGCTATCTATAATAAATAATAGCAACATATTCCGATTTTTGCAAAAACTTGTTTTCATTTCCGAAACCTTGTTATTTAGTTATAGGAAGATGATAAATCATTTGAAAGGTATTTCAATTGTCTTTCAGGATATTTAAAAATATGTGGCGTGTTTCATTTAAAAAAATGCATTTGTCGGCATGTTTGTATCTAGAGGTAAAATAACAAATTTTTAACCACCCTTATATTCCAAAGCAAATTTCTTACGAACAACTAATGTAAAGGAACTTGGTAAACCACACTCAAACTTTTAGCTTTTTACAAATCCAAATACCGCAGTAATAAACGTTTAATTTGGGCAATGTTTTTAACAAAATTTTTAGAAAATGACAATATTTTACAAAAATGATCAGAAAGTAATGGCAAATCTAATAGAGCCAAAATATACAGAATGTACCATTTCAAATAAAGAAGTTGCTACAAGCCGCACGTTTGAATGGCGGCTTGAGCTTTTCGTGACGTGTGAACAGGCGCGTTGTCGTGCAACAGCTTGACTCCTGCTGCAAGCTTTCCACGCCTTTTCTTCTTTATAGCCCCTCTTAATGCATGTGGTTACAAATTTCTTTTGGCTTCTTCCCTTCCTTAGTGAAAAATTTTATCACCGACCTCTGCTCTAAATCGAGCAATTTCTTGCCAACTTAAGATGTTGACGCATCCGCCATCTTGCTACACTGGCAGTTTTGATCAGCGGAAGTTCAAATTGCGCATGCGTCACCCTGAGACGTGTGGTTACAAAGACAGAGCCTACTATCTTCCTCAGTGCAATTGCAACTACCGAAGTAGATAATATATTAAACGTTCCTCGTATGTCTGGTTTTCCGTAAACGTCTAAGATACCATCGACCCTGGATCATCCTGTACTGGTACTGTGTACATCATACGTTTTACAATTACATAACATAATATTTAAGATTATCTGCATAAAAAAAACAATATTTAACACATTTCATAGGATTTTAATAAACCTTATGCGTCTATTTTTGGTATAACACAGATTTGTGTAGATGTTTTCATATATTGGAGATTTTAATTTTACACAATTTTTACTAAGATTATTATCTTCCGGGTTGAGCCGTGTTTGTCCTTCTTTCCTACGTTCTCTGCTTGAAGTTTCGCTAACCATGCTGTTAGCTTCTTCAGAAGTTACTCTAAAGACTGATGTTGTTGTCTTCTGCTCCTCGTTATATACCTATGTTCCGTTAGGTTGGTTGATGTTGATCAGTGACGGGTGGTTGGTTGATCTTCTGTTTGGTATCGAATAATAGAGCTAACAAGATTCCTGACGAGGTTCACAAGGCAGAAGAACTTCGACACGTCCAACAAGCCCTAATGAAGAACGGCTATACCAGAAAAAGAAATAAGAGCCGCCTGTCGCAGGAAATCTGAAAAAGAAAAGGAACAGGTCGCCACCTACGCTCGTTTGCCATTTATTGCTGGAGTAACTGACAAATTAAGAAAATCATTGGAGAAGAAGAATATCGGTATCAGGTTTGGAACGGTTAAAAAAAATCCAGCAACTACTACCTTCTAATAAAGATAACCTGCCGAAACTCTCAACAAAAGGGGTCTACCAAATTGATTGTTCATGTGGAAAGGTCTACATTGGTCAAACCGGACGCAACATAAAATGTATATTAAAAGAACAACACCGAGACGCCAAGTCCAGAGCGGTAGATAAATCAGCAATCGCAGAACATCTACACGAAAAAGGAAAACACATCATCAACTTCGAGGAAGCTAAAGTTCTATCAAGGACTAACAACTACTATCCAAGGATAATCAGAGAATCCTTAAAAATTATGAAAAATAAAAACAACTTCAATCGAGAAGATGGTTACCGATTAAGCAACACGTGGAAACTAACCCTTCACAAAAACAAAGAAAACAAATGTCGCCACAAAATTAGTCGATACCAAACAGAAGATCAACCAACCATCGAAAACCAACTACCCGTCACTGATCGACCTCAACCAACCGTAACAGAACATAGGTATATAACGAGGAGCAGAAGACAACAACATCAGTCTTTAGAGTAACTTCTGAAGAAGCTAACAGCATGGTTAGCGAAACGTCAAGCAGAGAACGTAGGAAAGAAGGACGAACATGGCTCAACCCGGAAGATAATAATCTTAGTGACAACAGCCGCAAAAGCTTACATTCATACATTACACAATTTTTGTTTAACGATTTTTCTTTTGCAATATAAATTATTGACGCAATATTGTGGACATTTAACCTTCAAAACAATTTGATCCGAAAAATATTGTAATTAAATTTTCTTTAACTCTTATTTGAATCCATATAGTCATTAAACAGTTATTTATGATAGAAGTGTGTAAAGTTAAGCTTTTATGGACGAGTTGCAAAATTTAAAACGTAAACCGAAAGCGAATGTTTTAATCACAAGAGTTACTTGCATGTCATTTATAGACGTGTCCCATTTAAATTACATTGTACTTTTACACACAATTTTATTTTTTTACGCACGATTTATTTGAAATACCCATTCCACAACAGTCACTTATGAATTAGTCTGCTGTTTATAAGTTAGAAATAGTTAAAATATTATACTTGACTAGTAACTTTCGCTCTTCTTATTGATAAGGCATTTCAACGCTTTTGCCAAAATGGCGTCTGTAAGGCAAACAAACCTTTGTTTTCATTCGAATGTGAGTAATTTATGTTGATTTTTGTACTTTTAGTGGTCGTTTTATTTAAGTTAGTTATAGAGTCTGTGAAAGAGTATTTTAACTCAATTTATGTTTAAAATTACAAATAACAGGATTCTAAAAAACTTAACACTGTCACGATTTTTTCTACTGCTACAGTTCACTACACAACCAAATGCTGGCATTACGGTACATTACAAATCAATTAAACGTATAAACTATATTAAAATCTTATAACTCAATGATAAAATCCATCTAATTATACGTAAGTTTGCTCTACAGTAGCCATTTTAAAGGTCTTTGACACCTATCTGACAGCGCATTAAAATGCCTTATTATTTAGTTTTTTGGTTTATAATATTTACGTCAGTCGATGACGTTTCTAGGATATCTTTAATTTTTACTAATTATTTTTTGTTAGTTAAATAAAAAATGTCTGCAAACTACATCGAAACCTAGGAAAATTGAATTACTCATTATGAATTTGTCTTAATTTGTTGTAATAAAACATTTGAATCTCAGTTTTTTATCGACATCTTTTTTTTGTATTTGTGGATGCGTAGTTGAAGAAGAAGTATCAGGGAGTCTACCACCGACTTCGGTGAGTTTTGTCACCGGGTGATAAAAGTCACGTGAATTTTCTCACTCATTCTTAGAAAGGGCTACTATTGACACCGCGTGAGATGACAAAACTCACAAGTGAGTTTTGTCACGAGTTAGATTTGGCAACAGTGCACCTTCGTGCTCGTTGCTTAGCAACAGTGTCATGAATATGTCATTTGGGTTTAAATTGAACTGTCGCTTTAAAAGTAAAAGTAAAAATGAAAATTACTGAAGAATTAATAGCCATTCTGATAGAATTCTTGCAAAATCACATGGAATTAATTTCGGGCAAATTTTGTAGTACTTTTACAAGAAAAGACGGCGAAACCTTATGGCAAATGTTAACCGAAACTTTAAATAGCACTATAGAGCCACAAAAGGATTGGAGAGCTTGGAGAAAAGTAATTTTGTTTTTACTACCCCATTTGAAAGATTTTGTTGCTAATATTATGTATTTATGGAGTCAGGTAAAGAACATTTAAACAGTCAACAAACATAACCTTAAATTTGTTTCGAAAAGTAGATTTTTTCAAAAAATAAGTCTAAGTTTGTCAGTATGTATAGCATTAACTTTATTAATTTAAGTCACTGACACATTTAATTAAAAAATATAGGGTATATTAATTAAAATAACAAATACTTTAAAATACTCTTTTATTTGAATTGAACAGACATGGCAATATTTACGTGCCCGAACTAAAGAAAAAACCGCTGCAAATAACAGAGAAGCAAATAAAACGGGTGGCAGGGTTGGATAATTTTTAACCCTTAACACCTTCAATGCGATAGCTTAAGAGAGTACCATGTCTCTGACTGCGGTAAATGCCTCCCGCGGCATTTCAAGATATATCCGTTTGGTGCGGTAAATGCCTTCGGGGGCATTTAAGCATGCTAGTAAAAATTTGCATTTTTTATGATAATAAACAAGATTAGGTTGATAATTTTTTGACTGAAATAATGAAAATTAGCAACATATTATCGGTACTGTACAGGATATTGATATGTCTTTTAGAAACATTTCTGATCTCACGTTATAAAGTATGCTTGTCCTAGAGAAATATTTTAATGTACTCGTACTAATTTTATTGCAAATATTAAAATATGTATAAAATAAATTGAATACACTTTATTGAAACAAAATCTATTTATGTGCAGTATTAAAACATGGCAGTAGTATCCTGGTTGATTGAGACAGTCGTTGCAATATGAAATAACCCGACGAACTTTCTTGTAAACTTCTTTACTGGGAAGTGTTTCTCGGAGCTTGTCGTAACATCCCTTACAAGGTTTTCTTCTTTTCTACCGGGACCTTCAGGTTTTACAAAGGTGTGCAGTCTTTTCTTCGGTTTTACTTGATCAGGTCTATCTTGTTCTTCAGTTTCGAAGTCTTTTTAAATTATTTATTAGCTGTCGACGGAATTCAAAAATAGACACTTTTGTTTCAGATATCATATTAAAAATAATCCAGGCATTAACCACACTCGTACCAAATATTAGCTCAAATGCTACTTTTCGGTACCATTTTAAACTTTTACGTAAAACTGAAGAATAAGATGACATCTGATCACTATAATCGACTCCTTTTTTGCGTGATTATAATCTATAACACATTTTGGCTTGAAAATAGGTTCTCCTTTCTATTGCGTTTTCCTGTAATGTAATTTGTGTTACAACATTGGTATTGGAATAATTCTAAACTTACCTGTATCAACAAGTTCGGAAGAATGTGATGGCACTGTACTGAGCATAAGTACGGGTCGTTTGTCGACCCACTTAATAATTTTGATGTTATCTTTTCTTCTAACCCAAAGGTTTCACCTTTTAATTTTTTGTTACTTACTAACTTTGGTATTCCCTTTCGGTTAGAACGTAATGTACCACAATACAAGGATTTACACTCTAATAGTTTACTTGCCAATCCAATGCTTGAATAGAAATTATCAGCATAAACAATTTGCCTTCCTTTGGAGAAATGGACTCAAACAGTTTTTCTACAATCGTTTGAGAATGTCCCAAAGATATGTCTGTATCACCTTTTCCAGCATATATTTTCAAATTGTATGTGTATCCATTTGTTGTACATAATTTATATATTTTATCACCGTATTTGTGTTTTTTATTAGGAATGTATTGTTTAAAATGTAATCTTCCACGAAATGGCACCATAGATTCGTCAACAACTAATGATTTTCCAGGTTGAAAATATTTTGAAAAATTTGACACGAGCAAGGAGACCAATTTTTCTAATTTATTTAGTTTATTATTTTCATCAGCCGCTTCGTTATTTGAGAAATGTATAAACTTTAACAACAGCAAATACCTATCTCTTGTGCATAATTGAAGTTATTAGTTCGTTGTGAAAAAGAGGATCTTTAGACCAATACAAGTTTAGAGCAGGTACATCCACCATTCCCATTGATAAATTAATAGATAGAAATTGTAATATTTTTTTTATTTGTATTATTCCAGGACTTAATTCTGGATTTGTGGGATAAATTACTGTTCATGCATTGATGTGCATAACGATTTGTCTCGGTAACTATTAAATTAAGAATTTCGTCATTAATCATGTGTTTGAAAACATCTATTGGTTTCTCTAAGGGTGCAGAAAAGAAACTAGTATTTATCTTACAATCTTCATTCATCATAGGAAAACTAAAAGCGAGGACTCTATATTCTTCCAGTGACTGTCTATTACACTTTTATCTAAAGAAGTTGGTGTAGATGTTCTACTGATCTATCGGATGAATCATCTAAATAATTTTCAGATATTTCCGAACGGTCTTCTTCAGATGATTCAGATTCATTGTCTTCGTTGTTCACTACAAACGTTTTATCCGCTATAGAATCGTCACTACTAAAGTCTTTTTCGCTGTCACTAGAAAGTCCATCACTCTCATTACTATCACTAGAAAAACACGGAACGTTTAGTGCTAATTCAATAATTCTTTTACTGCGCTTCGACATGATACAAGTTTATCCACTGATGTACAATAGAATAATGAGTATATACGTACTTAAACGCGCAGAAGAGCGAAAAACTGACGAGTTGCAACAAGTTCAGATTACCCCGGCGGCATTTGCCGCATATGTTAGTTGATTAACTTCTATGCGGTATATACCTCCGGGGGCATTTACAAGAAAATATACAAAAATCACTTTGAAAAGTAGTTATAGTTATATTGCTAGCTATAATGTAGAAAAATTTTAAAAATTGATGAATTTATGCGTTCCGTAAGTTGCGAAAGTTTTACGGATTTTGGTACCGCATAGGAGTTAAACCAATGAAATGCCTCCGGGGGCATTTAACGCAGTGAAGGTGTTAACTAAGATTGCAGCAATATTGTCACCAATTGCAATACAAGGATTGTAAATACCCACCCCACAAGTAACGTTTGATAAACTGATTGTCTGGCAATTCCTGCAAGGGGTCTCCGCGCCTCACAAGTCAAGGATGTCGTTCTTCTTCATCTTCTAAATCGTGAATTAAATTTAACATCATTAGATCGTCCATTTTTTGCACAAGTTTTGCTTAGTTTTCACAGAACTAACGAGTTTCACAAAGCACAAGCCTTTGCAATTGCAAATAGGTTAAAAGATTAAAACCATTAGACGCAGTAATCTTCTGCCTACTGTTTGCAGGAGTTCATTCTACTGCGCACTGCAACTTATTACACACTTAACAGTTTATTGAGTGCACTAAAATAACTATTTATAAAGTACAACGAGAACACAAAAAAAAGTTTTTATTTTCAAATTTTGTTCGATATTTCATAAGAGTGAACTGATAATATGAAAGATTAACTGTTTTGAAGTGATTATGTTATTATATTATTACTTTCAGCTCGCCTTAATCTCTTATTTTGATTTAATTTTCTTTAAATGTCAAATCTCACTTAAAATAAAGGGCTCGAGAAAACTCACTCGTTTTCGATCGTGTTTAGTCAAAAGTCACTTCAGTCAATAGTAGCGTTTTCCGACTTCTCACCGAAATGACGTCATTTTGGTGACAAAACTCATCGGTGAGAAAAGTCACCGAGTCGGTGGTAGACCTCCAGGTAATCAAATCAGACTTTTGTTAGTGCATTTTGTTTTATTTCATTTCTGTGCTACGATCTCTTCTTTTGATGTAAATCTGCGCATGATTTAGGATGCCCATTTTAGTACTACCCCAAATTTTGTACTTCAAATAACTTTTCTTTAATTAGTTTCTAAAAATGCCAACCAATATTTTAATTTTTAGATTTTGTGAGCTGAACAAGAAAACTGTCTTATTTAAATTGACGGCAAAATAGAAATAATCCTTTATCAAAATTAAAAAAGACATTTCTAGCGACACAGTTCTTGGGCCATTCAACTCCAAATTACCAGTTCCTTTTTCGTATGACGCAAGTTTATACGGAATTGCAGGAATAATTTTCCACATTATCGTTAGAAATGAGGGACCAATAGCTTTCACATCCAGGTGTCTAATACCAGCTGAACAAGGTTATTTACAACTCGACCGTGAAACCCTTGCTATTATTTCTTTGTTGAGCATTTTTATCAGTATTTGTTTGCACATTATTTTACACTAGTGACTAATAATCAACCTCTGGGGCTGATTTTTTACCAAAATTCGGAAATACCAAAAATGACATACGTTGCATTTTATTCTGGATTTGACTATTCGATTGTTTTCAAAAAGAGCACCACTCAACTTGTTTGGAAGAACTGACGAGTCTATCAACGCAGAAGTTTGTAAATCTTTCACTTGATTGAAACTTCCACTCTTACCTATCAAGCTCTCAAAAAAGCTACTTAATCAAATAAATACATCATCGAAGGCGCTTTAGTTTTTAATGGTCCAACAGTTGTTATTCCAGTATATATGCAACCAGCTGTATTAAGCAAACTTTTCCAGCCCACCCCAGATTACGAAAATAAAACAGTTAACCAGGTGTTAGGTATATTACAGATTAATAGACACACCCATAGAATCGTTAGTGGGAGAATGTTCCAACTGTGCCAAAGTACATACCAGTCTTCCTAAACCACCACTTCACCCGTGGATAGAACCAACCAATAATTGGCAACGTTCACTTATTTTAGTTTTGCTATAACTTTTACAAACCGGTTTTAAATTCTGCTATAGAATTCACATTATTATTGTTGTCGCTAACCTTGTTATGGAAAAATTTGAAACTGATGAATTAAAAACTTTTGCCTTTGATAATTTCATTGTTTAGTCCCATGGTCCCCATTTTTAAATAACATGTTGACATCAAGTTTATTAGAAAAATCATTGCATTTCATTCTTTGTCGTTCTCAAAGATTCAACGGACAATTAGGTCATTTAATATTGGAAACCCACTTATTTTTTGTAGCACAATCCTACTGAAATTTCTTGTATTTCCAACTGTTTCTATATTTTCGATTTGCATTATTTTTTTTTTTAAGGCTTTGTTTTTTATTTTAACTTCACAAAGCTAACAATGTTTTGTACTGATAAGAAAACAACTGTGGATAAGATGATTATGAAATTCTAAACAATACCATCACCATTACTGTCTATACTCTATACGCGCTTTTAGAACATCACTACTAATGTGATTGCACAATAATCTTTATTCGGTTGTCAAAAATTTTTACGGTGGCTTAAAAACCAACAGTTTTCAACGACATAAAATCACACCGTAGCAATATTGTATACATATAAATGCCAGAGAATTTGTAACTGTTCAGAAATATGTTTTTATGTTTTCATAAATTGGCCACAAACCATTCTTTCTTGTGATGCATGTTTCTCGGTTCGGTCAGTTTTTGTAAATTAACTCAAGGCGGACAGATCTTGAGCGCCAGAGTTGGTGACGGAATTTAATATCCGAATGGACATTTTTAGTTATCGGATAGCTTCAGTGGAAGTTAAAATTGCAGGTCATCGTTTGAGTAAGCGCAAGTAAATAGGAAAAAACAACGAAATAAAACTCAAAGTTTATTATTGACATAATAACCTGAAGTTTCTTAGAAAAACACAGACGAAATATCTGCGACTACTAGCAATGTTTAAAGCACAAACAATTGCTGAGCAGTTTTTCTTAGCAGTACTCATGAAGAAGAAGAACATGAAAAGACCTTCTTTGAGTTTAATTAATAAATAAAAGAAATGTTATTTTTGATTCTTCAGAAAATTATTTTAGTTAGTAGCGCTGTATGTAAGTCGTAAGAGATGATACAGACCTTGCAACAAGCGTCGAAATTCAATTAGTTTAATTGTCCATGTAACTTTTGCTTGTAACGATGTATACTGAAATATGTTCTCGTACAAGATCTATCAATTGTCCGTCTTCCTGCGGTGAAAACTTAGTTGTTATTTTCAAATGCGTTCAAACTGACACTGAAAGTTCAGCTGAACAACTGCAACAATCCAATTTTTTTGACCGAAACAGTGAGGTACATAATTTTCTGTCTACTTGAGCCGATTCTAACAAACCATCTACGCGTCTTCTTGTCTTCTAGATTTCAACGTAAGTCCAAAACGTCGCCTACAGTAATAACAAACCAAAGCTTTAAAGTGAACGGTAGGAAGCTAAAAGGCAGTTCATAACCCGTCCGAAAATGAATTTGCATTAAAGAAACTTTGTCGACTGGATGTGTAAACAGCATGAGATTTAAAATTATTATTTTTTAACACATAGTTGCCTATAATAATCGAAGAATCGACTCATGTAACTGTTTACATATCTGTCGACAAAGTTGCTTTAGTGCATATACATTTACATGCGTGTTACGATAGCACGATACAACAGTAGATGTCGCAACAGCGCGCATTTGTATAATAGTAAACTTACACTCGAGTTCTGTAACTCCTGAAGAGTCCCAAAAGAACGGAACAGCTGGTGAGTGATTCTCGTTGTTTATTTGTTACTGTACAATCTTTGCAAACTTACAACAGGCGATTCGAGATTGTTATTTTTGCCAACAGATAGTTGGCTATAATAATCAGAAAATCGAATTATGTAACTGTATACACATCTGTCGACAAATTACTTTATTGTTGAGGAATTATTTGAGAAGTGTATTTAAAGGGCGAAAATACGTCATTTCAAATACAAAACACAGAGAGGGATTCCTCGCACATATACAGCCTTTTTTTAACAAGACAGAACACATTAAGCAAGGCGGGAAACGCGCACAATAGTTACAAGTGTGCTATCCGAAAAGTTATCGTTTCATTAAAGAATAGATCTACTAAAGATATCTATGGATTTACTATTAAGATGGTAAAAGCAAACATTAGCTTATTTGTCAAGTTGTTAACTAAGCTAGTTAATTTATCTTTAAAATGCAGTATTTTCCCTGACGTGTTAAAAACAGCGGCAATCACTCTTATATACAAAAAAGGTGGCAAAAGCAAACCAGATAGTTATCGTCCCATCTCAGTGCTTCCTGTTTTCTTGAAAGTTTTTGAGATTATTATTTACAATCAAATACATAACCACGTCGAAAAAAACCAACTCTTTGCGGAGAATCAATACGGCTTTAGAAAAAACTGAAGCACCTCAGATGCTCTAATTAACTTTGTAACAAACTCTTCAAATTGTTTTGAAAGTGGTCAATTTTTTATGGCGATTTTAGATATTACACGTGCCTTTAATAGTGTTTCGCATTACATCCTAATTAACAAATTAAAGTACATCTACAAGTTCAATGACAATAGTATAGATTTACTTATATTATACTTAAACAATAGAACTCAAGCTGTGAGGTTTGACGACAAATTGTCACATTTTTTAACAATTCAAAGAGGGGTTCTTCAAGGATCTATATTAGGGCCTTTGATGTTTTTACTGTATATAAATGATTTTCTTTCCATTTAAAGAACAACGCAGTTTGTTTGCAGTATGCTGATGACACAACAATTATTAATAAAGAATAAATTAAGTAGTGTGTATACTGCAGCAAATAATATTATAACCTCGGCAAATCATTAGTGCAAATTATTATTATTAATATTATTATTATTATTATTATCGCTCTTCAGCATACAGGATGATGCACAATCTTTTGCAATTGCAATAAATTATAAACATTATAAAGTAATTTGCAAAATAAAATATCAATTAATTTAAAACAGTGTATCATCACATCATTAACAAATTAAAAAAAATATTAGTTCAATTAATTCAGATAATTTTGTTTCGACTCAAACTTCTTCCGTTAGAAAATTATTCTCAAATTATTAATTCTGAATAATTTTTATGTAAAGAAAAGTTTTTGTCAAAAAATTTATCCGATAAAAATCAAGTTTATTGATACCCGAAATATTTGGAAAAATATTAAAAAAAAATAAAATGAAAATTTTGAATTATTTGGAATTTGAAAGAAAAGGTTCTGTAAATTTTGATTAATAAAATTTTTAACTCTCCCAAAACGTAGTCTTCTGTAATGCGACAAAGTGATACTTTAGCAATATAACATAACTTTTAGAATTGTAATGGTTATAAAGTATCGTATTCGGAGCCTATATTGTTTTTTGTTTAAATGTGTGGTTGGCCATTAGAACTAACTCAACATTTCGAAATTTTCCTGCCTCTATTAAACAATATTTGTGTAGCAAACTTTGGTCAATTTGTCAAAAAAATTACTGAATTAAATTTTTCTGTAAAAGTTCTGAAGCCCAATAAAAGTGTAATTATATCAATGACGTTGTACAGGGTGTCCTATTTTCCATGTAATTGGGGGGTTTCAAGTATTCCGCGAATTGATAGGGAAAAACCGTGGTCAGAACCCTTAACCCGATTTTTGAGACAAATTTAATGATCTACACAGCACTTCGATATCTCGACTCGTTTGGAAGATACAGAGTGTTTTACGTTTTATGCTATCTTCTTTAAAGCTTCATAACTTTTTTGTTTGTGAATATTTTTTATTTTAACCAAAACATTTTTTGTGCATTTTTTTTATATCTAATGCAATGGCGTACTCGAATTTATTGTAGCTTAATTTTTTTTCAAGTTACAAACCAAACATGAATTTTTTTAAATAGAAACCATAGTTGGCTATAACTCCATTGATTAGAGATTTTTTTAGCTTTCTGAAAATATATGGTTTTATATATTTATCTCGGCAAATAAGAAAATTATAAACAATTTTTTGAAAAGCATCTCTTGATCAAAGTCACCTATGAACCTGTGTTTGCTGTGCGCATTCGTTGCTAGTTTTTTACACTTCACGCAGTTGTTTTCTTATAAATAAATGGCCGTAATAGATGTGATTAGATTTAATGTTTTAAAGCTTTGTTTAAAATAATAATTAATTACTGAAGTTAATAACATTTTGGTCATTTATTTATAAGAAACAACTGCGTGAAGTGTCAAAAACAGCAACGAATGCGCGCAGTAAACATAGGTTCATAGGTGACTTTGATCAAGAAGTGTTTTCAAAAATCGTTTTTTTTATTTGCAGTGATCAATATATATGAAACCATATACAGTGTCATCTCCAAAGTCCGCACTATATGGGAAACATCTTCATTATGGGTTTTTGATAAAAAGTTATTCTTTGTAAATGTTTGTGCATCCCCAAAAACTAAAAATGCACCAAAAAAATATGGCAAAAGATGCGTAATTTTTGATGTCAACAAAAATCAAAAGGAACTTTTTCGCCAAAAATTTTAAAGTGTTTCGTAATGAATAAAAAATTGACCATAATTAACACAATAATTGGGCAATTTGTAAATTACAAATTTTTTTAAATAAACTGTTGTATACAAGATGTTATTTAATTGTCATTTTAAAGCAAATCTTTTTCTTAGAACCACCATTTAAAAAAAATGGAAAAATTAAAAGTTCTTTTAGACAGCCATGACTTCAAATCTTGATGTTTTTTAATAAAGAACAACTTTTTCAAATACATTTTTTTGATATTTACTGAAATAAGGGCACTTTACTCTTGACTCAAAATCAAATTTTCGAATGCACCTCGTATAATTCGAAGAAGTTTCCCATTTGGTGCGGACTTTGGGGATGACACTGTATTTTCAGAAAGCTAAAAAATCTCTAATCAATGGAGTTATAGCTAATTATGGTTTTCATTTAACAAAATTCATGTTTAGTCTGTAACTCAAAAACGAATTAAGCTAGTAAACATTCGAGTCTGCGATTGAATTAGATATAAAAATACACAAAAATGTTTTGGTTAAAATAAAAAATATTCACAAACAAAAAAGTTATTAAACTTTAAAGAAAACAGCATAAAGCGCAAAATACTCTGTATCTCCCAAACGAGTCGAGATATCGAAGTTCTGTGTAGACCATTGAATTTGTCTCAAAAATTGGGCCAAGGGTCCCGACCACGGTTTTTTCCTATTAATTCGCAAAATACCTAAAACTCCCCAATTAGTACATCAAAAATACGACACCCTGAACAGTGTGACTACAACTTTTAAATAAAAATAGATGCAAAAATTAAACAAAAAAACAGGTAATGTCAGGTAACTCAAAATGCAAAAAAGAAGATGTATATCTAATGATGCCGCCGCAAATATTGTTAGAGTCTCATTGTTTCCATTAGATTATAATAAAAAAATCTATTATGCAATTAAAACTGACAAGAACAATAATGTTTTTCTCTTGTAAGTAATCTACGTCAATTTTATCACATGCTACCACTGACAAATTACACAAGACATTTTTTTTTCTAAATAAATCATTTAAAGAAAACTTGGTGAAAATTTTGTGTTATAATCAAACAGATTGTACAGTCAACCAACAATATCTTATCACAAGAGAGAATCCTGTGCTTCGGAATTGACGATGACAACATTACATAACAACGAATGGTGGCGCACGAACTTCCAACGGAGGAATGCAAATGCGTAATCTTTTTCTACAACCTCCAAGGAATGTGTAATAGAATTACATATAAATAACTAACGTGCCAAAGACTTTTGAAATAAATCACAGTTTAAAAAATTCAGTGATATAGAAATGTTCTTTTCCTTAAACGTTACGAATACTATATATTTCCTCAATAAACTATAATTAATCTTGTTTTGTCGTAAATTATTTTGAAATGCGTTCTAATTTGCAACATTTAGATGGAAATTGTAATGTACGTAAACTAATTATGTTACACGTAACATTGTTACAGCATTTCCGAGCTGATAGACTTTTAAGTTAAAGATCTATTCGTGATGTCAAAGCATACGTTTTGTAGGTCTCGGTGATATCAAAAGGGAAAGATGCATTTCTAAAAGTACCCTGAAAAAATAAAACTAATGAAGTAAGCACAAAGGACTGATATTAGGTAAGTAAATACATATGCTTTTAGTCTTACAAGCATCAGCAGCCGGTATTATTAACTTTTTATTTTATTTTTTGTTAATAAGTGCCATTTTTTGGTTTTGGTTTGTTTTTATAAGTGAAAATATAAGAGCATTAAGAACCAGGAATTAAAAGTTACTGCAAGTGATGACACTAAATATTTTCTTGGTTGAGTAAAAGATGTACCGTTTAGAAACAAGAAGTTTCTAAACAACCTAAACTGCGGTGAGGTGGGACCTCAACTTTAAGGTAAGTAGAAAATTTTGTTTTGTGTTTGTTTAGTAGCTCCTAAGACTACTCATACCATAAATGAAATAATTTGGGTTTAAAATAAAATTTACAAATTTCTAATTATTACAGGTGTAAAACTATCTGTGAGTTCTTCCCAATTCAATAATTCCAACAATTTCTCTTAAAGTCTTTCGCATGTGTCTGCTCTTTTGTTACAAAAAACATTACTGATTTATTTATTTTAGGTTCCAAAATATGTGAAAGTTCGAAAAATCATTGGAGTATAATTGTATAATCCCATTTTTTTTAATACGAAAATAACATCAATAACAATAACATAAAATACATAACAATATAAATATTTTTTATTCGAATATATTACAATATTAATAACAACAATAACAATACCATGTGTGTGAATTTACAATGTTGAAATGTAGAATGTGCTCCAATGAGCAATAGTTTCTATATGAAAATTTAACCAGCTCTTGTGGTCTTGACCTAAGTCAAGTTGAGTTTTACGTTTAAGCCTGTTTGTTTGTTAATTGTTGTTTAGCAACTTTAATACCACCACATTTGAATGGTTTTTTCAGGCGTTGTATGTGTTTTTTACTGCACTGCATAATTGTTTCACTTCATGTGTGCACTTGTAGATCATTGTCTATCTGTTACATCTCATTAAGCGCCCGTAATGACTCGCAGCACTTTGTTACAGTTTGTTGTGGAAAACAAATTTATTTCACAAAAAAATTATAATTGTTTTGGTGCACTTACTTGTAGCTTATGAAAGTGACAGAATGCAACAGTAAATAATGTGCTTCCAAGACGAGGCGCCACCCTATGAGTTGTAGTGATTAATCTCAAGCAGTAAGAATGTAAGATACAGCAAAACAATTTTTTTAAGTGGTTTATTTTTTCTCAATATATTTACATTGAATTTTTTACAATAATTGGAAAACCCAGTAGCTATAGGAAAAACCCGTGGTGCTGCTGAGGAGTTCTGTTACTTAACTTAATTGCAATATACAACAATATAGTTTGATCATATTTAAAGACAAAAAATAAAAATAAATTATGGTTTCCTGTACCTAGAAAAGATAGATAACATTAATAAAATAAACAATAATTAGATATTGTAATAAAAGTAATAAATAAATAGTTTTTTTTTAACCAGACAACATTAAATATTCGTATTTGAACTGGAAAGTCTAATCAGGTCTTCTTTTTAAGTAATTTTTTACATGATTTTTGTATTCGTTATATTCTAGGTCCCAGCAATGATTTCTGAAACTATAATGGTAGATTATTAAATGTTTTCGTTATTAGATATGGCCAGTTTTGTTGTCCCGTGGTAGTATTTTACTTATCAGCCTTTAAATGGCGACCTTGTCTATTTGAATCGACTATTATAATTAGGAATGACGGTACATGTTTTTTGAGTTATAATTATAGATTTGATTAAAGTTTGAAATTGACAGCTTACTGCATAATCGGGAGGGGCAGTCCAGCCCTGCACATGCATTTTATTATCAAATTTTAAATTGACGTAATAGGATAGAGGTTAGAGCTAAATACTCCACCCCAACCCACTACACAGTATTGTAGGAGTGATTGAACTAATGCGAAGTAGACCAATTTGATAGTATTTTGTGTGCAAAAATTTCTTAATGTTATTATTAATGGTACTACCCGCTTTAGGCTTGAGACTATATTTTTGATATGGACTTTTCACTTAATTTGGATGTCTATGGTTACACCCAATACTTTATCTAGCTCAGTCGGTTTAGACGAGTGCAGGTATATTTCAAATTGTTGAACATCGAGAAAGAAGAAAAAGCGAAGAGCAAAAACTGGCTGGTATCCAAAGATGATAAACTGGTGTGAAGGTCGAAGGTTGCCTGCTTTTTTAATAATTTGCAACAGGTCCGATGTAAGTAGATTGCGACTACTTTAACTTTATAGATTATAACATCCCAAAAAATATCGCCAGCACAAGGCATTCATGAGCTAGTTTTGCCTCTAGGAGGTAGTTTTAATTTGCCCTCGGTGGTAGTTCTAAAACGATTGACAAATGCAAAAGCCATACAAAAGAAATGCAGCATTAAGTTGCGGTGGAACCTCGTCACTCCTTAGTAGGATTCCTACAAGTAATTATAATCAAAAATTTTGAAGAAGCTCTTTCACCTGTTAATGCAGGAAAAACGTGTACTCTACCTACTGCCACATACTGAAATAAAATTGACCAAAAGTTTCATAAAGCTAACATACGATCTAATTTTTCACGCCACATGTTGCCCCAACCAACGACTAATCTCGTAAGTTGAGTACCCTATACGCCAGGCATAGAATAAAGCAAAAAGAAATGTATTAAACGAAATTCACAGATTAGAAAAAAAATCGTCACAACTTTAGACTGAAATTTGACAATAATGGCGTGATTTGTTTTGATGTTGTCCCCCCCAGAGCTGCAGCCCATATGTCTATACTAGCTTGAAGTAGACATTGTATGCAAACAGTTTATTTCTAAGTAAAGTTGAAAGTTTCTTTCCAGCAACCTATAATGTTTGGAAATTTCTGTACTTGGTTGTTTGCG
This sequence comes from Abscondita cerata, assembly GCA_030710515.1. NCBI lineage: Eukaryota > Metazoa > Arthropoda > Insecta > Coleoptera > Lampyridae > Abscondita > Abscondita cerata. The sequence goes on along the minus strand of JALBCR010000435.1, from coordinate 385,863 downwards.
TTTTTCCAGATGTGTATGCGTCAGGTTAGTCTCTTATCTAAACGCAAATTGGTTTACTAACGTTGCTTGTAGTAAAACTTCCCGACATTTAGTAAAGATATGTTTGGACTTGTTTACATTAATTTTTCACTTTTGGTTCATTTATGAATTTTGTTAATGCTGTGTTGTAGTATATTGCTTCCTCAATTGATTTTATGTACGACTAGGGTGACAGTGTCATCTGCAAAAATGGTTGTAATTATACAAACATTAGTTGAGAGATCTAAAGTGAATAAGTACAATAATGTGGGCCATCTCTCAACATACAAACCAACATATTGGACCCCAGCACATTACCAAACTGTCTAGACTTTTTTTGTTACTAAATGGTTCACCCCAGAGTATCTGGACGTAGAACCAAGTAATTTATCTAGCATCCAATTATTCTCCAGTTATTGCAAGCATCTATTCGGGCATTAAAGAAAAATACAACCATAAAACTTTGTAACCATAAAACAGATTAGAGTTACTTTAAAAAATCAATGACAAAATACATCATAAAGTCTCACTTAAAACAATGGAAGAGTTGGAAACGGAACATGCTAGTAAAGCAACACCAACGCAGAAACCAAAGATATTAGAAAAACTCATGGCAAACAACAAAACATACACGAGATAAAACAAACTTTAATCGTGCCTTAAGACACGTAAGACAATGTAAAAATTGATTAAAAAACTCCAGAACAGATTATGATGAATTGGGACAATTGTAAACTACAATTTTATGAGTGCAAATTACAATATTTATAAAAACGCAATTTTTCTTTAAAATTCTGTAAAATTAGTAAGTACTGCTGGGCCATTTACAAAATGGTGACACTAACCAAAATAGTAGTATTATTCATATTTGTTTAATATATATTTTTTAAATGTGATTTTTATCACATTTTCCTCGTGATTTGGGGCAAACGTGAAAATGGATTATCTTTAGCTATATGAGAATCTCGACTCTTTTGATCTTCAAATGGTTCTGGAACGATTTTGATATATTTTTACTCTCTACCAAGTCTTCATCAACAATGCCATGCCGACAAACTTGGGATTTCTTAAACAAAATCTGATAAGCTATTAGTCACACCTCACCTTTCCTAATAACCTTACCCACAAATCCTTCTTTAGTATCGTATTGCACTAACACATACTTATCTACTGCAAGGGTATGATTTGTATTTAAATTTTTGTTCTTGTCTAAATTTTGCTGTTCCTCTAGAAATTCCTCATTGTTACCTGATTCCTGATAAGAAATTGAATCGTTTGATTCACTAAATGTTTCAACTTCAGGAATCGATATTATTATTGATTTTTGAGATTTATTTTGAGTTTTTTCTATTACTTCAACCAGATTTGTTGGTGCTGTGATAGCTTGGGCTGCAGGAGCTAACTTTGTTGTTTGCCATTGTAAATATACACATAAATAAACCCCCCCTTCTAAATTTGAAACGGTTTAAGATATCAAATGGAAATTTAGAAGGCTATAATAAAGCATAAAATACTACAACTTGACATAAAATTAGTAGCTCTAAGTTTCAAGATGGCCAAAAACTTGCCTGTCTAAGTGTAACAGATGCTCTAAAAACTACGCTAACTGCAGCACTTAAAGTAATGCTAGGCTTTACCCCTTGCACATATTTATTAAAGGGAAAGCAAGGCTAGCGGCATACAGATTTTAGTTATCCTCAGCCAGTATTAAAGCTGACTCTCCTCACATAAGACATTTGGCAGACATTGGAGAACCCTTACTTAAATGGGGTGTGACCATATGGTGACCAACCGTATTGACAATGCACTACTCAAATGGTCATTTTAAACTGGAATGACTGGATAGATTTCAAAGAAAAAACTTCCAAAAGAGGTATAGTCCGGTACACGGATGACTCTAAATCGGAGACGGGGGGCTGGTTTATGAATATATAATGAAAGAGAGGATTTAGGTTCTGCCCTCCCTGGGCAGCCTAGCGATTGTTTTTCAGGCAAAAGTTTTTGCCATCATTGAATAATATAGAGAAGAACTACCACCGTAGGCGTATCTATATTATGTCTGACAGTCAAGCAATACTGAGAACTCTTTTAAACCAAAAGACCTCATCTATACTGGTTTTGGAATGTTCTAACACACTCAATACCTGGGCAGGCCAAAACATGCTAACTCTTGTCTGTACTCCTGGCCATTTGGGCATTATAGAAAACATCAAGCTAACAAGCTAGCCAGGCAGGGCACCGCAACGCCATACGTTGGGCCAGAACCAACCTTAGTCATAACAAAAAGTTGAGTCGCCTAGCAGTCAGCGCAAAGAACATAAGGCATACTGGACATCAAGACCTAGTCTGATACACAGTAAGTATATGATTAGAGTACCTTACGTGAAACAAACGGCTAAACTACTAACGTTAAGTCGGGCACAGTTAAATACCACGGCAAGGTTCCTAACGGGTCACATGGCCGTCAAATAATATTTACAGAAAATCGGGAGATTCACTGGCGACACCAATTGTCGACTATGTGGAAGTGCTCTCAAACAGTATTGCCCTTATTGTGCAGTTGCAAGGTGCTGGATGGTAAAAGACAGCTTATTTTTGGGCGCAACACACAATGGTACCAAGAGAGTTAAATACGTATCCGCAACGACCTGCACGTATTAGTGCAGGGTATTGAATTTGGTGTAAACTCTATAGAAGGTAAATAAGAACATTAAATATAACAGCACAGCCATTGCATGACAACATATAATAGACCGGTCCAAGCGCCAATCACGACAATAAAAAAATAGTAGGTTAAAGAAATAGCAAACAAAATAATGTAAAAATAGATAATCAGGACAGAGAATACAAAATATTGCTTATTGTTGTTCAAATTAGTAAGCCATAATATAGCTTTGTCCGTTATTTGTATTAGGAAATTGCACCCCTATTTAAAACATATAGTTGCATTTTGAATGGTATGTTCTTATGCAATTTAGTTTTGACCAAATTATTCTTTTTTGATCAAAGCCCGGGACTTCTATTGTTAGATCATCAATAAGATGTTTATTGAAAACATTAACTCCAGACCATAATTTATTTCACTCTTAAACTGCAGAAAAATCCGTAGCTAAGTAGTCTTGGAACCATACAGGAGTTTGAGATTTAAGTCTTTTAGCTGGAGTGTTCTCAATATCGTTCCAAATTAGTAAGTTTTTGTTAAGTTCTGTTTAACTAGGTTTAAAACGTCTCACTTTTTTTAAGACTTTAAATAACGCTTACTGTACTCTTCTTTTAACCTCAACTGCGTAGTGGAGAGAACAAACAACTGAATTATTAAGCGGTTGGTAAAGTTGGAATCTAGTTTGCTCACAAGATCAGGACGTCCAACTTTAACATTACATTTTTGAAAATTAGATCATTTACCCCATTTTGACAATTGCCTCAATTCATCTATTCCCAAATGACTTAGAAGCGATGACACAAACAGCCGACACCGAATATGCTCTGTGGAAGACAACTAAAAGATTAAGAAATTTTTCCCTTCAAGTTAAAGACAGTAAAATAATATTAATCAATAAACCGAAAACCATCACACAAACTATCCTCTTATTGACCGATTAGCCTATTTCCCGTTTATCAAAAATTGCTACTTTCAGAGAGAGACTTGTTGCCTTATCATTATTTTGAGTTTAGACGGCAACATTCTGAAAATCGAACAGATACATCGCTTATTCAACACTATAAATAAGGTTCATGTGAGTATTCCTCCAAAATTATAAGTTTTGTATACAGTTTGCTCTTCTCGAGCCCTTTCTAGGTGGAGGTGAATGAAACAACAAACTCAATATGTTGTCAACGCCGACGTTTCGCCCCTATGCGTAGGGCTTTATCAAGGCTAAAAATTTTTTTTTATTTAATATAAGACGTGAATGTTATACATAAACTAATACAAATTAGAAATTAAAATTAGAAAACGGTATACATTAATTATTGTAACAAAGATTTTTTTAATACAATTAAACAAAATATATTTTTATATATATATAGTAACAAGTGACTAATCACCAACAAGATTAAAAAGAAGAATTCTTTAGTTATATAAGTTTCCAATTAAAATTCTTTTTTATTATAAAATATAAATTTTGAAAATTATTAAGAATAAACACGATAAAAAGATAAGCGGTATTGGACTCACCTCATAACAAATAAGAGTTGGTAGTCTTAATTACCATCAATTGATGGAAACGTCACATATGGATTAAAAATAACAATAAAAACAGTCATATATATATATATATATATATATATATATATATATATAAGTTATGGTTAAAAATGATATTTAATTAAAAGACACACAAACAAACCCAACTTGATACAAACGACAAATAACGAATGAATAAAATTTAAATTAGTATTTTTCAAAAATACAGATAAAGACCGCTTTTATATTCGTTTGCGTACATTTTCAATATAAAGGCCGTTTTTACATACAAAAGATGGGGACAGCGATGGGTAACCCTGCCTCACCTATACTTGCGAATCTCACTATGCATGACCTGATTACCACAGTTATGACCCAATTAAACATTTTCAACTGTGTTTTTGTATTCATGTTTGTGTACGTCGATGATATAATTACTTGCATTCCTAAAGACTTGGTCGATAGGACTTTACAATTATTTAATAATTATGACCCACATCTAGTGTTTACTGTAGAATTCGAAAAAATTCAAAGCTACCCCTTTTAGATGTCTTACTTATAAGGACTAACGATGGTATTAAAACTGATTGGTATAAAACCTACGGCATCAGGGCGAACTATCAACTATTTTTCAAAACATCCATTACATCAAAAAACTAACATTATTACGGCCATGCTTAATAAAATGTTGAAATTGAGTGATATCACTTTTCATGAAAAAATAAACAAATTTTAAAATCCATATTAAAAAATAATAATTACTCCTAACAAAGTTATAAATAAGCTAATTAATAGACATAGTAATGACACTCAATCTCACATTAATCTGAATAATACCCATAATTTAATTGAAACATTTTCTTATAAAAAATCATCATTATACCTGTTCTTAGCCAAAATCATAAATATATTAAAAAGTGACAATACCAAAATAGTCTTATATAACAAAAAACACAATCTACAACAACATTTACTCACGTTTAAAAACACAAGACTGAACTTCTAAATAAATCTAATGTTGTGTACAAAATTTGTTGCAACAATTGTTCAAGTTGCTACATTGGTCAAACAAAACAAAAAATTAGGTGCACGAATAAAACAACACCAATATAATTGCAAAAACTTACAGAAGATACAGGACTCTCCTCTCATCATAAAAATACAGGGCATACGTTCAACTCAAAGAACCGGTAATTTTAGATGTGGAACATATTTAAGAAAAGACTGGTCTCAGAAATGATATCGATTAGATGCACCCCCAAAATGTAAATTTTAATACAGACACAAATAATTTAAGTACGGTTTATAGTAATATTATCGGTAAAATTAAACCCTTCACTTAATACCAACAAACTAACTAACTATTAAAACGTACCTAATTAATCTTAACATGCAAAATATCCTAACTGACTAACTAATAAATTAACTAACCAACCTAAAAAAACTAACGAACTAATCTGGATCACAGAAGGTCCAATTACCGTCAGTCTAATGTAAACTATCCTAATTACTAATCTACTAATTACATATTTACATAGATAAAAATAAATAGATTACACATATTTTTAACAAATGTTTTTGATTTCTTCGTTTTACGTATGTGAACGCAAAATCCAGAATATAAAAGCGGTCTTTATCTGTATTTTTTGAAAGTACTTGATTTAAATTTTATTCATTCGTTATTCGTTGCTTGTATCAAGTTGGTTTGTTTGTGTGTCTTTAATTAAATATCATTTTTTAACTATAATCTTATATATATATATATATATATATATATATAAATGATAAGTTTTTCGACATCTAGTGTCGACTCGTGAAAGCGTTCACGTACGAAAATGTTAGCAACTTTGCCGACAGGTATGTAAAGCAGTTACATAGTCGATTCTTTAATAATTATAGCCAACCTAACAGTTGGCAAGTATAAAAATTTCGAATCGCCTGCAGTAAAGTACGCAAGAGGTTGTACAATAGCAAACTAACACTGAGAATCACCCGACAGCTGTTTCGTCCTTTTGGGACTCATCGGGAGTGAGAGAACTCGAGTGTAAGTTCACTATTGTACAAACGCGCGCTGTCAACTATATGCCCTACTGGAGGGATCACAATATTTAAATGATAAGTTTTTCGACATCTAGGTGTCGACTCGTGAAAACGTTCACGTACGAAAATGTTAGCAACTTTGCCGACAGGTATGTAAAGCAGTTACATAGTCGATTCTTTATTAATTATAGCCAACCTAACAGTTGGCAAGTATAAAAATTTCGAATCGCCTGCAGTAAAGTACGCTAAGAGGGGTTGTACAATAGCAAACAAACACTGAGAATCACCCGACAGCTGTTTCCTGTCCTTTTGGGACTCATCGGGGAGTGAGAGAACTCGAGTGTAAGTTCACTATTGTACAAACGCGCGCTGTCGACTATATGCCCTACTGGGGGATCACAATATTTAAATGATAAGTTTTTCGACATCTAGTGTCGACTCGTGAAAGCGTTCACGTACGAAAATGTTAGCAACTTTGCCGACAGGTATGTAAAGCAGTTACATAGTCGATTCTTTACAATAATTATAGCCAACCTAACAGTTGGCAAGTATAAAAATTTCGAATCGCCTGCAGTAAAGTACCGCAAGAGGTTGTACAATAGCAAACAAACACTGAGAATCACCCGACAGCTGTTTCGTCCTTTTGGGACTCATCGGGAGTGAGAGAACTCGAGTGTAAGTTCACTATCGTACAAACGCGGCGCTGTCGACTATATGCTTTTCCTACTGGAGGGATCACAATATTTAAATGATAAGTTTTTCGACATCTAGTGTCGACTCATGTATTCGTGCGCGTACGATAAATGTTAACAACTTTGCCGACAGGCGCGTTTCAGCCAACCTGTCGGCAAAGTTGCTAACATTTTTCGTATGAATGCTTCACGAGTCGACATAGATGTCGAAAACTTATCATTTTTAGTTATTTTTAATCCCTATGTGACGTTTCCATCAATTGATGGTAATTAAGACTACCTAACTCTTATTTCTTATGAGGTGAGTCCATCACCGGTTATCTTTTTTATCGCGTTTTATTCTTAATAATTTTCAAAAATTTATATTTTATAATAAAAAAGAATTTTAATTGGAAACTTATATAACTAAAGAATTCTTCTTTTTAATCTTGTTGGTGATTACTCACTTGTTACTATATATATATATTTTTGTTTAATTGTATTAAAAAAATTTCTTTTGTTACAATAATTAATGTATACCGTTTTCTAATTTTATTTCTAATTTGTATTAGTTTATGTATAACATTCATGATTATATTAAATAAAAAAATTTTTTAGCCTTGATAAACCCTCAACGCATAGGGGGCGAAACGTCGGCGTTGACAACATTTGTGAGTTTGTTGTTTCATTCACCTCCACCTAGAAGGGCTCGAGACAGGGCAAACTGTATACAAAAAATAAATAAGGTTTTTGAAGAAAAAATTACTGCGCTTAAATCACATTAAATCATACTTAACGAGAGCTATTTTGAGTGGAATATTTTATTTCAAAATCTTATAACATCCAAGCTTATTTGTAAAGACTGACCACTGCCAAAGCTAATATATCATCATTTGCTGCTGGTACAGTTTCAGTTTGTAATGAATTGTTCCCTGGATACAGAGTAATAGTACTGTCATTGTTCTTCTAAAATTCTGAAATAGAAGTATTGGAGTAGAGTGGTTGGGATATTGGTCAGCATGTGAAATGTTATTAACGTTATCAGTAGGAACCCGGGATGGGCGATGCTTGTAGCAATTGTGTGTAAGGAGAATTTTGTAGTGGTAGTGTGTAAGAAGAGTTTGTGGTCGTTGTGTGTAAAGTATAGTTTTGAACTGGTGAAGGTGTCATCCTATAAGTTGAAGATAGTAAAAACTGGTATGTAGAATTTGGTGACGCGCTATGTACATAGTTAGATGTTCCGTGACCCATTTGTTGCAAACGTAAATTACAAACATAATTTTGGATAAACATCATCGGCATACTTTTTAAGCTGAGCAGCTAGGCTTCTCCCAAATATATCAAACTCTGTTTCTGTTGGTGTTTGTTAATTGTGTCAGCAACGTTCTTCACTTTATTAACCAAACGACTAAGGTCCCGTACAAAGAATCGGTAATTTTCTTTGTTTTTTTCTTATTGCGATTACCTTAACGTTCAGGTGTTACATCAGAGTAACTTTTTTTCGCATATTGATTGTGTTGGGATGTGAAGGTTTCTCTGTGTCAAACTTCATGTTAAGGATCCAGCTCCTGTAAAATAATAACACAGTGTACATAAATAATTTTGGTTTGTTCCAGGTACTTAACTAGAATAGATTATTTTTGAAAATCTCTTGCTATTTCATTTCAATAAAGGAAAAACATCGTAAATTTTAACTTGTCAGTGGAAACTTACCAATTTGAAATGATGTTTTGTCATTTTTCTATGCACCACTTGCAAGACTTCAAAATCAAGATAAGTTTCGAAAGCTTCATCATGTGACAATGCATTTGTAACAATGTTATTTTCAACCTACCAAACTGCAGAGGTGGCGGAGAGAAGATTAGTTCTGGTTCTAAGAGTTCGTATAATTTCTTGATTTTTGATTTAGAAGAAGGATTTTGCAAACTTTGACTGCGTGTTTTAAATTCAATGCGCCAAAAGTGCAACTAAACTTTGTTGCATTTTTTCCACCAGCAGCATCGAAATTCCCGTATTGCAAACCAAAGCTTGAGATCTGCCGGCATGAACTACAGAACTTTTATTACAACGATATTTACTGTCAGTGTTTTCTCGCCCATTTTGAATGTCGTGGCTACCAATCTGTAGAATTATTTATAATGAAATCTTGAAATTCAAATTGACAAAGATTTACATATTTTTTTTAATCCCGTTACTTCATAAACTAAATTAGTATTTAAAAAAAAAATAATATACAATATAAATCAAGACGTAGATTAGATTCTCATACAAACAAGTGTTACTTAGTCAATACAATTGTAAGGGAAAATTCATGTACTTTGCAAACAAAAAACAAAACTATAGAAATCCACTTTTTATTAAACAGATAGACTACGGTCAAAGTATCTTCTTTTTGCTAGCTGCGGTTCCAAAAATATTGGATATAAATTATTTTGACAGCCACACATGCGATCTTCTTACTTTGAAAATTTTTGGCCTGGAAACGACAAGACTTCGGAATTTGGTATTTAAACACTATATATAATAAAATTTTTCTCTATTGGTTGATAAAACTTCGAATTTTTATCTCTTCCGCTTTCGAAGATATCGGATGTAAAGCAAGAGCTTAAGCATTTTGACAGCCACACATGTTATCTTTAACTTTGAAAACTTTTGGACTAGAAACGACAAGACTTTGGGACTGTTTATTAAAACACTGTATGTAATAAATTTATTTTCTATTGGCTGATGTAAATTTTGCATTTTTACTTTCTTCGGTTCCGAAGATATCGGATGTAAAGCCATAGTTTAACCATTGTGATAGTTCCACATACGATATTCGACTTGAAAATTTTTGTACTGGAGACGATAAAACTTAAGAATTTTTTATTTAAATACTGTATAGAATTAATTTTTTCTCTATTGACTGGATGAAATTTTTAAATTTTTATTTACACTGGTTTCGAAGATATCGGATTGGAAAGCAAAAGCTTTAGCATGTTGACAGCCATACATTCGATGTTTGACAATTCTTGGAATGAATATTGTACTTCGTTCAGTTACGTAGTAGATATTTTTGAAAGTTTATAAGTCCTCTATTGTAATCTTAATACTTACAAGAAAATCCTGTCCATTAGCATTATAAGGAAATGGCTTTTACTTTATGAATAAGTTTCAATAACAATAGAATATCGTTGCTTGTTTAATTTACTTCCTTTGAGTCATGTATTGCTCTAAGGGTTGTTACATTGGTCATTGAAGTATGTAATAAATAAACAATTACCTTCTGTTTGAAAAGTGAGTAGTGTGAACCAATAAATAAAGTAAGAAATGTAAATTCCATTTTAGTTTAAAATTTTAAGTTTTGTGAAAATGCTACCTCATCTCGGTGCTGATTTCCAAAAGCTCGGATTGTTTCGGACTCAGCAGAGGTTATCTTATAGAAGGACTGTAGAATGAATCATTACACTAAGCACGTTTTTAGAAAATAGGTAATTTACGTGCTTATACTTAATTTTTTCTTTAAAGAATATATTTGAAGGTATTGCTAATTAAACACCATAGCTCGATTAATTATCGAATCAAAATTTTGTTTAGGAAATGTTTACAAAATAAAATTAGAAATAATTTTGATTTAAAAAACGTCTACAAGCAATAACTTTTAAATTAAATCAAAAAACTAAACATGGTTATTTGGGTTGACTAATTATTACTTATTTTTAAATAAATCTAACCTACTAATCATTGTAAGTTATTACAAATACACGCAAGAGGGGTGCAATAAAAGCTCGACTAACGCGTTTCGAGGAATATTTACTAGAAATTCATCGTCTTCAAGCGGATAATAAGCCCATCGGGGATAATATTGTTCAATTAGGTCAAAAGAATGCCCCTCGTTAAATCATTAGAAAGCTTTGATGAAGTTCAATCTAAAATTGAAAGCACTGCTTCTGATGAATCGCTCTCAGCAGCGGGCGTGGAAATGGCAAATTTCGAAAAACGTTATTATGCTGCATTAGCTACAGCTGAAAGTATTTTACAATCCAATTTTTCATTTCTTCGTCTTCGTCAAGGGATTTGTAAAACTGCCTACAATTTCATTGCCTAATTTCTCAGGAAAGCCAGAAGAATGGCTAAATTTCAAAAGTATGTTTGTGCATTTAATTCATGACAATAAGGACCTTTCAGAAATCCACAAATTCCATTATGTACGAGTAGCCTTAACAGAAAAGGCCGCTAACATAATAAAAAATCTGAGTCATAATTCTGAAGGTTATATTGCTGCCTGGAATTCACGTCAGGATAGATTCAATAATGATAGGATATTAATTCATCAAGCCATGTTTCGTTCGGAATTAATCCATGAGGAATCCTTTGGTAAATTGCGAAACTTAATTGATTGTATCGAAACAAATCTGCGATCACTAGAATCCTTAATTCAAAAGGAGTATCTTTGGGAAGCTATGCTCATCTACGAGATCATTTCTAAGTTGGATCCAATAACCATTCGCGAATTCGAAAATGGGAAAGAATCAAACACTCTTCCTAAATTTGATTCACTAATGCAATACATTAAAAAAAAGGTGGCTATAATGAAAGCTCTCGAGCAAAAGAATTCAAAGCACGTAGAGCGACCAGAGCGAGTTGTAAAGGTTAGGGCGCTGGTGACCGTTACGCCAAAATGCAGTTTATGTGGCAATAAACACCACCTAAATTCTTGTGAAGGTTTCGCAAATTTTAGCAGCGACGAACGGATTGAAAAGGTTAAATCCTTCAAAGTTTGTTTCAATTTCCTTTACAAGAGTCACTTCACAAGAAATTGTCGTTCCAGATTCAATTGTCAAAAATGTAGAGGTAGACATCATACTTTTTTACACGTTGAAAGGGATCATTTAAAACCTACACCTAGCACTTTATTAGCTCAAGAATCATCACTTACTTTATGCGCCTTACAGTCGCGGCAGCCGCAAGTATTGTTGTCAACAGCATTAGTCACAGTTTTTGACAAAATGGGGGTACCTCACAAATTAAGGATCTTACTTGATTCTAGTAGTATGTCAAATTTGATTACTAGCGATTTATGTAAGAGGCTGCAGCTATTGCAAGATTCAATCAATGTACAAATGCTCGGGATAGGCAATGCAGCGTTACATATCAAAAAGGAAATGCAATGTTAATATTCAAACCAGGTACGAGAATTACAGTTTCAATCTTTCATGCTTAGTATCACCCCAAATTACTTTAAACGTACCTAACGAAATAATTAAAGTTGATGATTGGGGCATTCCCCCATCAATTTGCTTAGCAGATTCAAATTTCAATACACCAGATAAAATTGATATCTTGCTTGGTGCCAGTTGTTTCTAGGATTTAATTAGTTTGCGTAAGCATATTTTTGGTGTTAATAAGCCTTATCTGATTAGCACACATCTAGGTTATGTAGTTAGTGGAGTATGTAAGAACGATTCTTTCCCAATATCGCTAAATGCATTGGTCAGCAACTCCACAGTAGCTGAAGAACAAATATCTAAACTAGTAAGTCGTTTCTGGGAACTCGAGGAGTGTCCAAACGGAAGTATGTATGCGGACAAGCAGGACTATTGTGAAAAGCATTTTTTACAAACTCACACCAGAAACAAGGATGGCAGATTTATTGTCACCATTTCTTTGAAAGGTTCTATTCCAAGTTTAGGAAATTTAAAAGAATATGCAAAAAAACTATTTTACAATTTAGACAAAAGCTGTTTTCCAATTCAGCAATGCGTCAGAGTTACACTGACTTCATTGAAGAATATATTAGTTTAGGGCATATGGTACCGTCTACTCCTACCAATAATATACAATTCTTTCTACCCCATCATGGTGTTCTAAATCATAATAGTGTAACCATAAAGCTTTAGGTAGTTTTCGATGGGTCGGCAAAAACGACCATTGGTGTATCACTAAACGATATTCAGAATGTGTACTAAACAAAGAGACTTATTTTCGATACTTGTTCGTTTCCGTAGGTATCCGTACGCACTCTCTGCTGACATAGAGAAAATGTATAGGCAAGTGTTAATTCATCCAAAGCAACGTTCTTTGCAGCGCATTTTGTGGAGAAAGGACTCTACAGAATCTCTTAGAAGTTATGAACTCTAAACTGTTACATATGGGACAGCTTCAGCTTCTTTCTTGGCTATTCGCCGTCTTATCGAAGTTGGTTTAAGTTGCAAAGGCTTGCATCCTAGTGTTTCTGACGTAATCCTTAACGATTTTTACGTCGATGATCTGCTTACCGGCGCAGAAACAATTGAAAATGCTATTTATCTTGCAAAAACTCTTTCGGAGGTTCTCAAAACAGCATGTTTCAGCATCCGAAAATGGGTATCAAATGAAGCAAAGGTTCTTACTCTTCTTCCTCGTTCTGATATTCATCCCATTCTTATAAATCTTGGCGAACATGATCATACAAAAACATTAGGAATGAATTGGTCGTCTTCTTCTGATGAGTTTGTTTTTACTGTGTCAACCCACTGTTTGTTAGCTTTAACAAAAAAGCAGATGCTTTCGCAAATCTCACAAGTTTTTGACCTTTGGGGCTATTAAGCCCGGTTATAATATCAGGTAAAATTTTACTGCAGCAGTTATGGCTAGAAAAGGTCTCCTGGGATGAACAAATTTCAAAACCACTTACTCAGAAATGGTTACACTTTCTTAATAGTATTAAATCTTTAAGCAATTTCAAAATTCCCAGATGCGTTATTTACGGTTCGAAATTCAAAACGCAATTGCATGCTTTCTCCGATGCTTTTTCTAATGCATATGATGTTTGCGTTTACATCCGAGCCGCAAGTGGTGACGGTAGTATCACCATAAATTTATTATGTTCAAAGACAAGAGTAGCATCTTTAATACTTTTGACCATTCTTAGGTTAGAGCTTTGTGCAGCGCTTCTTTTAGCAAAATTAGTTCACCAAGTGCTGCAGGCAATGGCTATTGATCGTGACAAATGCTTTTTGTGGTTTTGACTCTACAATAGTTTTAAGTTGGTTAAAAATAAAACCGCGTTTATTAAAAACATTTGTTGCCAATAGAGTGTGTCAAATTCAAAAACTTACAGAAGGTTTTAACTGGAGGTATGTCTCTACTGAGACTTACTTACTATCCAGAGGTGTACATGTTTTGGAAATTTTGGACAATTCATTTTGGTAGAAAGGTCCTGGGTGGCTCACAAAGCCAGAAACGCATTGGCCTGTTAATCCCTCAATTTCTAAGACTTTACTTGAGGTAAAAAACACTACACACGTAAAGGCTACCTTTTCGCGTTCTTCTTTATTTGCGAAATTCTCTGATTTAAACAAGCGCGAGAGGGTACTAGCTTATTGTTTAAGATTTAAACACAATTGCCGGGTTGCTTCTGCAAATAATAGAATAGTGGAATCTCTTTCTATCAAAGAGCTTCATGAGGCAATGGTGTTACAAATTAATATTTCACAAAGAGAATGTTTCTCCGAAGAAATAAAAGGCCTACTGAAAGGGAGTTTAAATTATAATACGTTTACATCCCTTTTTAGATAAACATGAATTTCTCAGGGTTGGCGGTCGTTTACTAAATTCAGATTCGTCATATGGTGTTAAACATCCTTTGCTACTTTCAGCTAAGCATTCGCTTATCAAACTCATTGTAAAGCAAGAACATAAACGTTTACTTCACGCTGGTCCTCAGTTACTGTTTGCTAGTTTAAGGCAACGCTTTTGGATTGTGAAGGGTCGAGATCTAGTTCACAGAGTGGTACACGGTTGTTTAAAATGTTTCAAAGTGAGTCCTCACCCTTTAGAGCCATTAATGGATAATCTTCCTCGCGATCGAGTTGTTCCTTTTACTATTTGTGGTACGGATTACACCGGTCCTTTACTTTTAAGGGCCCGGAGAAGGAGGGGTTGTGCCAAAACTGAGGCCTATATACAGGGTGTTTCCTAGTAACTAAAATATTATGTGGGGGCTTCGTCACTCATTTTAGAAAAAAGTTCATATAACATGTGCTGAAACTTGTCAGCTTAAGAGATACAGGGTGTTTTATTATTTTATTAAAAGCAACAACATCTGTTAAAATAAAAGAAAAATAGGTATATTTCGCAACATGTGTTCAAATGTCTACCTGCAGACTAAATGCAAGATCTGATCGATGTCTAATTGATTACCGAATAGTTCGAGATACCAGGATTGTTACAGAATAAATTACAGCCTTAAATGATACGGTTTTGAAGATCTGTACGTTTAATATCGGGAGTTGTGTAAATAAGCGATTTTAAATATCTACACAAAAAATAGAGGATTATGTCCGGTGATCTAGGGAGCCACGTGTGTGGAGATCTCGTCCGATCAATGGTCTGAAAACGTGATTTAATCGGAACAATCACTGAAAATGGTCTTCTCCATTTTTATGATTGTTCCATCATCAGAACCACATACGCCTTCATAAATAAGAGTTATCTTCTAAAAAGAACTGAAAGTTATTTTAAGAAAATGAAGGTATGTCTCACGGTAACCGTGCAAAAAGAGGAAAATGGTCCATTAATATCTTCGATGATGCCCAGTTGTCCAACGTTTTCCGTAAGCCACCTAAATAAGCATGTTTTTCGAAATCAGTAGCGTCACCAGGCAAATTAATTTCAATACAATCGATGATTTATTATAAACAATTTAACTGTATTCATTAACGACAAGACTTTCTGTTTGTTAAACTTTTGTCTTAAAATTGATAACAACTCCCCCATATATTATTGTTACTTGAACATGTATGCTTATTCATATGCTTTTCTACTAAAGCCATTCATTTAGAACTAGTGAGTGATCTGACCACTCAGGCCTTCATTCTAGCTCTTAGGAGATTTTTTCCCGTAGGGGTAAACCCAGTTGTATATATTCAGATAATGGAACTAATTTTGTTGGCGCTGTAACAGAATTGCGTAAATTGCAAACATTTATAAAACGTGAAAGTGTAAGCCTCTCTGAATTAGCTGCAAGTTATCAGTTAACTTGGAAATTCATACCACCAGCTGCTCCAAATTTTGGTGGCATAATATAATCAGTAAAGCGACACCTAAAACGCGTAGCCGGAAACGCTTTGTTAACATTTGAAGAAATGTATACCTTACTCACGCAGATTGGAGGCAGTTATTCGCGTCCCCTCGTTCCTCTTTCTTCAGATCCTAACGATTTAAAAACTGAGGCCCTCTCACTTTCTTATCGAGCGAATGTTAACATCTATATCTGGCGCTGACTTGACTACTGTACCTGTCGCATGGTTAGCCAGCTACCAAATGGTGCAAAAAATTATTTAAGACTTTTGGAAACGTTGGAAGACTGAATATCTAACAGAACTTCAACAACGGACTAAGTGGTCATCCGCCAAAGAAGTTCTAAAATAGGCGACCTAGTAATTATCAAAGATGAACTGCAACAACCACTTTGCTGGAAGTTAGGTCGTGTTCCAGGCCGCGATGGCATCAGCAGAGTAACTACAATTCGCACATCTACCGAGGTTTTTAGAAGACCATTTTCTAAACTTTGCCCCATACCTACAGAAAGTGAAATGTTAAAGTGATGCGTGTGTTAAACCATGAAGTTATTATCTGGCATTTATTTACTATTAAGTATATGTAATTATCACTTTAGTTAATTATTAGGGTTATGCCTTTGTAGTTTACATATTCTATGTACTTATATTGATTTTATGGGTTTCATTTGAAAGCTCCAGCTTTCAATGCGCGTGGGCATGGATTGTACGACCGTAAATATTTTGTATTTTTGTTTAAGATTATACGCTTAACTCGTAGCTGCGTGCGCTACCCCTCTTACTGTATTGTAGGGTGTTGGTGGAGGGTGCATGAAACATATTCATATTTCTGCTAAAAACTTCATAAGATGTAGTACAGTCCGCTCAAACAAATAAATTATAAATTCTAGTGTACATTGTGTTTAATTTCACCAGCGCTTAGAAGTGAAATTTATGGAATCCAGTTTGTCGCCGAAACCACCGTTATAATTGATTAAACAAGTAACTTTTGCCGAAGTCAAAGTGACAATTACACTGCGGCATGTGCGATTTTTTATACGTGAATTAAATTGTCAAACTAAAACTTTATCAACTTTCAACCTCTGTTAGTGAGAAGGTAATTTAAAGAAAAAAATAAGCGGACGCAACACTACCTGAAAATTGCTTCAAAATATACTTTACAAACACCCATATTCCATCAAGAGAAAACAATGTTTTGCTTCATTTTATTAAAATGATTGTTTGACACAAAAACACATTCCTTTTTTACAAAAGAAATAATATTATATACAATATGTACAATCGATCTTTGACTAATATCAACGACATAATAAGCTCTTCTATTTTTCTTCACACACCCGCGCTGGTGCAACTACCGTAAAAGTATTAAATTTTTTCTTTTCGCATTATATCATTACTACGCGTTTAAAAGTATTACGAAAATTATTATTAGATGCGAAACGGCAATAATTTTACTTGATTTATTTTCACGTGACGTACTTCCTAAGGATATAGGATCTTCACCAATATTTTGATTTCTGATTGCGTCGGTGTAAGTGGGTTTTTTGTCGTTTTCAACGGAGGGCGACACAAAATGCGTCGAAGTTTGAATTGTTTTTGAAAAATTGTGGTCGTTGTTGGTGTTGTTGTAGTCGGTTTTTGAGTACCTAATTTATACATAGGTATATTAAGTATTGTAGGTACAGGTTTCGAATTTTTATCTGGCAAGACTTCAAAAGGCACGATTTCAGAATAAAATCCGGACGCGTTTACCTACAATAAAATAATTAATTGCATAATTCCGTCAGATCTGTCACGTTAAATTACCTGCAGCTCGTACTTCCCTGGAAGCAAAATTCTCCAAAACTCGCCATTCTTAGACGTATTAAAATACATTTCTCTTCAATTATTTTTAAAGACGCACCCGATATCGCCTTTTTATTTTCGTTATTAAATATAACACCCCGTACGCCCCTTTGTGCTTGTTGAATAAATTCTATTAAGGCCTAGAACGTATTGTTGTTAACAACGTACTTGTATTTATTACGAAATATTCATCTTACGTATTTATTATCCTCCCATAATCGTGGCAACTCTTTCGCTGGAGGGTATTTGCAGCACGATATTTCCAGCGTTAGCTCCATGCAACCGTGTTGGAAATAATTAAAATCCTGCATCCCGCCTAAAAATTAATTGTTAACTAGCACTTAAATTTGTTTATTAAATATTACCTCGAAGAGGGTACCACGCGGCTCCGTTAGTAATTCCCCCGGTGAAATTTTTTCCACCGACAGGGCACGGAAGCCTAAATGCATTTCAGGATGTCTATTAGCATAAACTTTTGCTAAATAAATAAATACGTCGTCGTCCACAGATAACGACGGGGGATTTACGGGCAAAGACGCTGCAATCAAATAATCTATTAACATCAGAATTTGTACATGTTAATTCCGTTTGCATTAATAATTAATAAGCCAACACTAATGCAGCACCCACACCAAGCTTACTTTGAAACTCATACCGATGTAGTCATATCTCAGCCTTTCTTGTTCTTTCGTATCGTTAATTTTAGATAACTCTCGTAGTAACTTTTTCCATTCTAGAATCATCAAAAGGAAAAAACTGTCATGTACATTAAATATGCGATATGATAATTATCTTACTTAAAATAGATCTGAGTCATAGAAAAGACAAAAGGAAACCTAATCTAAACTTTGGTTTTGAACGAAGAATTTGCGGTTTGTGACATCAGGATAAGTGAATGTCTTCTTCTAAACTAGAATAACAATAAACAGATAACGAACGCTTTTCTTGTAAAAGAAAGTGGTAATTTTTTTTTACCGATTTTTTTCGAAGAAAACGTTTTCTCGAGGCGTGTGCGCAAAATTACGTAAAGATTGGAATTACACGTAGTTAAGTGAGGAAATAACAGGTTTTGCAATTTACGTAACGATTATAAAAAGATAAAAAATATATAGTAATTGTTGCGCACTACAACTTGTAAGGTTATTACACATAATAATGAAGATTATGTGATGGTAAACAAAACGGATTTCCATGTGATTGTCAGAGTAAACATTTTATGGCCTTAACTTTAAAAGCATTTTATGACCGCGTGCACTCAAAGTTTTCTATAAATAAATTCATAAAATACTGATTTTATACGTATTTTAAAATTCGCCCAGAACCAAAGCAATTAATTTAACCAAATCGTCTATTAAAAACGATGAAACATAAATAAAAAAATTCAATAAAAAACAGTCCATGGAACTAAATTGATTTAATTATTTTTACTGTGTTCTTAAATTCTAACGTAAACTTTATATCAGGTGACATTTTGTTAAAAAAAAATTGTCCAATGTCAAAAAAATTTGAAGACCCTAGTTTTTTATTTGAAGACCTGTTAATTGTAAATATATTGTTTTGCATATAATTACTGCGATTACGTACTTATTTAAAAAGCAAAGTATAATATGATTTCATCCCGACCAATACAGAATTTTACAATTCTGAAATCAAACTACAAAATGCTAACATTCTCACTCTTGGGATTAAAAAATATTTTGGCACAGCTCTAAGCATGTGCAATTTAAATACATTACTTTCTAGCTCTAGAGGTACCAAATTATTTTCTCATTGGTACAACAATTTGCATTTGACGATCATTGCGGGGACAGTCTTGTCATGCAAATAATAACAAATTCTATATTAAAATATTTATTTCAAACTTTTGGTAGTAGAGAAGAGTATAGCCTGTTACTTATTGAGAATGAAAATTCGCGATGCTCTTGATTCTTTAGGCTGGCCTACAATCAACCCTAATTATTAATTGAAATGAACAAAAATTAGTAGAAATTAATAAAACAATTCGCACAATAATTGGTTGGAATCTTTTTTTTTCACGTTCGGTTTGAACTAAATTACTGGTTTCAGGTATAGTTACGCCGTTATTAAGCAGTAAAGTATTAGAGCGATGAAAGCCTTAAGACACCGGCGCAGATAAAGTTGCAGTAATGATTGGACAATGACACAGATATTACTACTGCCCGGCCGAAAAACATTCCAGCTGATCCTTTGGTTTATAACCTCTTTGTTTTGGGACGTACCAAATTTGTTTACTAATTATTCTACTAAGTACTTTATTTTAAATTATTCACTGCCTGTTCTTTGACAGTAAATCTGAACTTTTATTTTATTATAAGTGTACATTTTTAAGTTGGGATTTACACTCTGACGTCACGTTTTTTGCGCAGTTTAGTGTCTTTCGATGTTGACTTTACTGTAGTCACTGATTTTTTTGAACCTTTAGGTACTTGTTGCTTGTCGACATAAACGAATGCCTGTGTACTTCTTCGGATTTTCTTCTTTCTGGTAAGTAGCAATTTGAAACGGAATACTTCCAAAAGTTATTTTACCAACAACTTGTCTAAAACATCTCCCTTTATAAAATTTTAGAAAGAACCGTCTAGAATCAGCGTTCTTAGATCGCAAACGAGCATATTTTCTGAATATTTCTACAAAATGCATCTCCTCGTTTTGATGGTTGGTTATCGTAAAAGGTCATTGAAGGCCTGTTTATGTCTTGAGAATTTTGACCCCAATTAAGGAACTTGGGTATTCTATATCATCAAAGGTTAAATCACAAAATTCTTGCTTCTTGGTCGCTCCAGTAACACCCATTATTAAAGCAACAGAAACTCGTTGTCAGGAGCGTCCGTTAAAAACTTATTCATGTCTTCTCTGCTAAATACTTGTAATTTCTTTGGGCGGTATCCAACATTTTTACTTTTCAAAATTCGATAAATTTGGTGAATTTTGAAATATCAATATTATCATTCAGATTTATGATCTATTTAAACATTGAATACTCTGCCCCAAGACTTCAACTGTATGTTCGCCTTCTAATAAATCTTCGGACATTATTTAGATCGAAAAACACTCACTGAAATTCGTTCAAATTTTTTAAATTTGTTTTTCTGTTTACTTCAACTCCATAACAACCAGAGTATATTAGCCGACTTGACAAAATTAACATTTTTTAAACATTTTAATTGTTTAATTAAGTAATTGATCAGGCAAAAAATACTATACGTATATGAGGATCTGTGCTGACGGGTAGGTCCCTACACTATTACCTCTCTACCGGTAAAATGCACCTACCGCCCTCAATACTTACTATACTATTTTTTCATAACAAATAAACCAAAGAAACTAACGAATGTATAAGAAATTTTTTACCAAAACCAATTGTAACGCCACAGTTTATCAGATGTTAAAAGGCTATTAATTTGATACATTCTTTATAGTCTGGGAAACACGATATAAGTAGAAAAAAAAACTACGTAGGTTTGTAAGAAGATCCTTCTTAAACATAAATTTAATTGTTTGGAATCCTGAACCCCCCACCCCCTCCCAGAACTCTCTCCTAATTGCAAAAAAAGTAAATTCCTTCAATCGGTCGCCTTTTAACTGGCCATGCCGTGCTTGAAAAATCAATTCAAAGTGATCGTTTTGGGGGGGATTTTGCACGTTACAATTTCTGTCCTCTTGACAAAACTGGAAAAGTCGATATTTTTTGAGATATATGTTTGAAAATGGCTATTTCAGAAACGAAGGATTTGTTGGATTGACAAAAATCCACCAGTATAGGACTTTTGAAAGATAACCATAGTGTTTGGTTGTTGACGCCCGATATTTTAAACCCCTATCTCGCGAATTATTTAGATTGAGCATTTTTCGAGGTTACTGCGTCGCGAAATGATAATTTTTTAAAGTTCAGTTTAGTTCAGGAGTCTCTAAAAGACACTAATTTTGTTTTTGAGGTCCGATTTATTTGAATTTGGGTCACTCACACTGTTTTTATGAATTACATTATCCTCGATAAAACCCTCGTAAGTTCTGCATTCATGTACCAATAAGACCGAATTGGTACAACAATAATATCAAAACAGAGAATATCCTATACAGGGTGATTTATAACTATTAGGACATAGGCTAAGAGCGGGTTATTTAGACCAAAATATGACTATAAAACACAATATGCCTTAATAAAATATTGCCGTGGAAAAAGATACAAGGCGTTAAATAAAAAAAATGTTTTCTTTATTTTTGTTAATAATTTCACTGTAAATTTATCAATTCTTATCAAAATCTACAGAGAAGCATAATTATCTGACAGTCCAAAACGTACCCTTAATAAATAAAGTAATATTTGAAATCTCCTTCTGACACTACAAACTGTTCAACTGCGTTTTTCTCGAAAACAAATAAAATTATCGTATTTAAACAGAGTACCAATATTGTGTAGAAATCATATCTAATCAAAATCACTAAAAAGTTTTCTCCAAAAAAGTTACCAGTCGATTTCATCATCAAGAATCATTCACGTAGTGCCCCCTACAACAAATTGTAAAATAGTACATAAAATAATGTTCTTGGTCTAAAGTTATGCCTCTCTGCCGATTATGATAAGAATTGATAAATTTACAGTGAAATTATTAACAAAAAATGAAAAAAAAACTATTAATTTAACGCTCTGTATCTCTTTCCACAGCAATATTTTATTAAGGAATATTGGGTCCTATGGTCATATTTTAGCCTAAATAACTCGCCCTTAGCCTATGTCTCACTAGTTATGAATCACCCTGTATACTAAAATCCAAAATTTGTCTGTTATCTTATTTTTAGCCATTTTTGATAAATGCCATTTTTTTTCAAAAAAAATGGTGTTGGTAGTAGTTAACAATAATTTTAAATATTTTCTCCCAAATTAGTTGAGATTATAAAATTGAATTTATAGAGCAATTGGCTGGAAATCCATCCTTGCTCTTCCACAATCAAAAACGATCAAATTATATACTGCTTTGAAAACTTTTATCGGATCTACTTCTGGTTCTACCAGGTGTCCGCACCAGTTCCTGTTTCGAACACTATTGGTGAGTATTTCACTTCTTCCCAATTTTGTTTAACGTAAAAAAAATTAGTTTATTATTTTTAGAATTGATCCTTTTATTCTTCTAGCACGTGTTATACTTTTACTAGTTGCTGTTCTATTTGCTTACACTGGCAACCTACCACGTGTTGAGTCGCTATTCGATGCACACACTTCGTTGTTTGTCCGGAATGCTACTTCGGAGGTTAATTTTTTATTTTATTTGTAGACGGGCTTAATGCAGTATCTACGACGACGTCTAAACTTCTCTAATCGTTTTTTCGGTGGTATTATTTATAACCTTAATTTGCAAACTTTTAATTAATTGTCTTTTTAATATTATGAAACGATGCGTTTAATTATTCTGATCATTTTGACGTACGACTTATATATCTTTACTTTACTTTCTAATTGATTGATTCCAATTTTGTTCGCCATGACTTTTTAGGTTACTTTTTCTTATTTTTAAATTTAAATTGGCTTAACTTATTTCCATGTTGTTCATTCTTGTTATCTAATTCCTGGATTTCATTATTATTCTTTCTTATAATTTGCGCAGGCTATTACTGATTTTAATCGTGTTTACAGCAAAGTGGATATTTCATCCCGAACTAAAGCTTTTCCATTATTATTGACAAATAACGTCGTTGTTTTGTTTTATCAATGAGCACATACTCTAATGGATAGTTTTTTGAGTGTTGGAAAATGTCTAGTAGGGCTGTTTACTTCAATATTTCACCTGTCGCACAAATCACTAGAACATGGTAAGTTTCTACTCTTAAAGCTAATAAATTACATTTTTGTTTATAGGGTTTGACTAAAGACATGATCCCTTTTCTTTCAAGACTTCAATCGTCTGGATTTTCAATTAATTATAATTATTCTTAATAAATTGGTTTACTTAATTTTTTTTATTAAATTGAGAATTCAGATTTATAAATCATCTAGTCTTGGAAATAAGTTGTGGTCTAGAACGCTTAAACATTGCAATATATTATTGTAGTAAAAAAAACAACGAAGGACAATTGTTATACAGGGAGGGCTGTTAAATTTGTTTGCCAGGAGAACACCTTTAACAACAAAATTTAACGTAAAATCATTTCTTCTCTTCGCGCTGTCGCCACAACTCTTAAAATTTTAAATAGGATGGCAAAGCAAGTAATATCTCATTTCAAAAAAATTCTGTCCTAAACACCAACCTGCAAAAAAATTTCAAATCTATTGAAGTGTTTTTGAGGATTCTCCGTTTATGTGTGATGATTTTCATTAAAAAGTGTTTTTTGTTCTGTTTTTTCGGAATGTGCAGATATTTTTTTATTTTATTAAGATTTGAATCTAATCGAGTGAGAATTAGTAAAACAAAAAAACATAAGTATCTTAAAAAGATCCCTTTTGAATTGTTATCTTTTAAATCATTAGTGTGCAAACTGATCTACTCTATTGCAGAGAGAGTGGAAATAATCGCGCTCTTTTTTTTTTAAATCATGAGTGCGGCAATCTAACGGTAAAAATCTTGATAAACACGTAAGGAGAAAATACGTTGATGTAGTTGATGGTTTGGGACTAGTTGCTACAAACTCAACTCTAAGTACACAAAAAATAAAACCAACATCTTTAGAAGTACTATTCGCCAAACCCTGAAAGAGCATAATTTGATCCGTATAAAAATTATTTTGATCGACGATAAGATTTATTTATGATATGACCGAAAATATAGGTACTGATGAGAATTTTTTTAATACTTGCTTTTTCTTAAATTCTACAGTCAATCGTCATAATTCGGTGTTGGTCAAACGTAAATCCAAATGATTTACCGTGAAGACCATACTCAATATCCTTTAAAATTAAATGTTTGGACTGGTATTTTTGGAAACCGCATTACTAGTCCTGTTTTTCTTCATGGTAATATGACAAGTAAACCTTACTTACAATTATTAAAAGATTTTGTTTACTCAGTGCTTGATATCATTGAAAATGATGATCGTTTCCTACAAAACTATTGTGCACATTGTGTGAAAGAGGTTTCTGAACAGAGTTTTCACAAGACAGTGAATTGGGCAAAAAACTGCACTGGAATGGACAGCCTGCTCACCAGATTTAAATTGTCTAGACTTCTTCTTGTGGGATCACTTAAACTAAGATATCTGAAATAGTTACGTCGACGAATTGTTGAAAAATTTTACTAAATAATGCCACAGATCATCCAAATTGTAAAGGAACTTTTTGGTCAGATTCTGTTTTCTTAAATGGAGAATGGTGACGAAGAATTTGAGCATTTTGTTGCGTTATAGGTTTTGTAATGTTTTTCTTATTTGGAATGACAGCTGATGGATTGGCATTTAACAACATAAACAAAGAATTAAATAAACTCAAAAACAATATAGATAGATTTAATTTTTTTTTGCAATTTGGTGTTTAGGACAGAAAGAATTTTCGAATGAGGTTTACTTGCTTACTATCCCATTTCAAATCTTAGGATTGGTAGTCACATCGCAAGAAGATGAAATGAAACTATAGATACCTCTAAGCAAATCCAATTTTTTTATTTAAAAATATGAACAAGTGACTACTAAACTTAATGAAAGCCTTGGGTTACTACGGCAAATCGAAGAAAACTGCAGTCGGCTACTTTCTATGACAGAATCATCATAAACAAAATACTATCTTACTTATATTGCAAAATTTCTTCAAAGAAGATGTACACAACTTAAATATTAGATTCAAATGCACCATAACTCCATCTTCTCATAAAACCAGTCTATACGAGCGTCAAAAGTAAGTATAGAAAATATCTGCTATCTAACTACTAAAATAGTAAATACCTGGTAATAAAATTTAAAAAATAAAAATAAACTGCATTTTCTTGCTATGTGGTTGTCTCTACTTATGCTTGCGTATAATCTTGCATCACGGTATTTTCACTAAGGTAGATTTAAGAATTATCTGATTTTAGTTTAAATATTTTTTTCATGGTTTCAGTGGAAGAGCAAACACTGTCTAAACTGCTTCATGAGATTTTCCTGTATATTGTTGGTTTTGAGTTGTTAAAGATTACGTTCAAAGATGAAATAAAAGCATTTATTATTATTAAATTGTTAGGCATCAAATTTTTGTTGTCAAATTAATGTGTCCCCCTGAAAAAAATTAACGTGTACGAGCGTTTTTTGAACATTCATATGTTTATTTCCATTCTAATGGCCCACCTTGTATAAATTGAAAAGGTAAAAGAAAATATAAAAGGAATTTGCCAATGTACAAATGGATAATGTAAAAAAAGCATAGAACAATAAAATAATGTGCAAACATAAACAATCAATAATAGAAAATAGTTATTTACACTACGCAGAGGGAAGCTGAAGTTTTCGTTCACGCGAATTGCGAAGCAAAAAGACCTTAGTTCTGCAATTTTTATTTGAAATTATTTTATTTAAATAAATCAATCAATTAATTCGTTTTTAATAGATTTCTAAGCATAGTTTCCATAACGATAAAAAACAAAACAAAAATGTAAATAAGCGTGAGCGAAACTGTGAGCGAATGTAAATAAACAAAAGTGGAACATTTATCAACTTGCAACCTTAGGTACAAACCACTTTCTAAACAGGTATTAAACAAGTTTAATAATATTAAAGGAATCAAGAGACTCCACTTTCTATAAACACAAATAGATAAGAGAACCAACAAATTATTAACATATAGATAAAGAAGAAATTAGAATTAGAATAAAGTTATACAAATTATACAAAAGATAAAGATTGTGCAAAACTGAAGGTAATTTATGATAATTATATATGCCGGTGCCCCACGACAAAAGTAACAAATTCAAAAAAGTTTTATTAGATCAACAAATATTCGAGTACCATTTATCATTCAGACAAAAACATGTCTTTTATATTTTAATAATATTTTGGTTATACTAGGCCCAAGAAATTACGTCAATTATTTTTTAAAATTTAAACACTTAAACCGTAGAAGATAAAATATTGTTATTTTATTGAAAAAGTGCATTTGTGTACTAAATTTTATATTAATATTAGATCCTATGTTAGCGAAATTTAGTAATTTAAAATTTTGGTAAAGATTTGACGTAAATTTGCGTACCTACGTAAACAATTGCAGTTAATAAAAAAGACTGTAAGAATGCGTTCATTAGCAAAAAAATAGCAAGAAGTTATTGGTTTTGCTTGTAACGTATATATTTTACACATAATCAAAGCTTGTGCGATAAATAAATACATCTAAACGAACACGTGTGACTTTTTTCAGCAGTTAATTAAGCTCTAAAAACAGAATAGTTATAAAATCAAACTTACTTAATTCCTTAATTGTGTCGAAAGGATAATTGACTACCAAAGCTCCTCCGTGTAAACTTGCAGACAAAATAAATGGAATTTCACTCATCCATTTTTGAATAGCTTTCGATTCCGGCTGTATTGGAAACAAATTTTTAATGTAATAATCGGGAAAATTTCTATTTAAGTCCATGTTTTTCACGTTACACCTGCCGTGTTCGCCTACGCATATACCTTCAGCAGCTTTCTCAAACCCATCGGGATTCATACTAGGCAAAATATGAAGCTTTGTATTGTTCATTATCCAAGTTACGTTTGAATCTTTTCCATAATTTTCTCCAAAATACTGTATAGTAATAACAAATTTTAACATTCACCTGATTTTCTAAACTTTGATAAAATTACCTCGATTAGATGGAGCAGTAATTCTCGTCCTACTGCCTCATTACCATGGATATTGGCGATCAATTTCACGTTTGGTATTGTAACATCACTGGTATTAGCAGCGGTTAATTGGAGCACCCACAAATCTCGTTCTGCAATTAACGATTTACAAATACGATAAAGCATGCGAGATTATACGTACGTTGCTTAGATTTTCCAATCGAATAAAGTTCCGGCGAAAGCTTATCATAGCTCTTAGAAAAAATTTTCAAAATTTTCGTTAAATTTTCGTGTTTGTGATAGTGAAAGTCTAAACCGCGCACTTTAAATATTATCACAACTACTATAAAGACGACGCTTAAGAAAAATTGAATTTTCATGATCGCTCATGCAAAACTAGTCGGCAACAAGACTCAAAGAAAGCTTTTCACAGTATGATAAAGCTTTAGTGTCTCCTGTTGGGAACTTCAATGCTGACTCCCTTCTACATCACCATGAAAAACACAAAACATCAGTTGGTCGTCTACGTACTGAAAACCACTAACCCACAATTTATTGTGAGTATAATAAAATACACTGTCCGTCACATATTATTTTTTGTGTAAAACTATTATGTTTATACCAATATTTATCTTTTATCACAAAGGTATCCACATAACTGATTAATACGCACCGGATTAAAAACCGCAACGGATGTTTTCTGATATCCTTCGATATTTATATGAATAATAATATAATGTATTTACTAGCTGAATATGCAAGATCGAAAACAAATTGTTTACCTTTGAACCCATGAGCAAAATTTAGTTAGCGATACAAATTTCTAACGTCAATTGTGTAATTGTTTATATGTAATCGTTAATAGAAAATTTGTAACGGTGCATGTTTCTATTATTAGGGTTTCCTCGAATTAATTAATTTTAACCTAGATTGGGTACGACCCGCATCGTTACGCTCGACTACATAGGTTACTAAATTTTACAAATTAACACACTTTTTAAAACTAGTTTAAGTTTACTCATTTTTCATAGCAAGTTGAAGAGAATATTAAAACAGCTAATATTTTTATTATAATTATTCTTTTAAATAAAAAAGTAAATTTGTTCTTATCTAATCAATTTGGGACCCTTAATAATTGAAAATAAATTGATATAAAAATACAAATACTAAAAAGACAAGTTTAAAAAAATATAGACATTAAAACAATTAAAATTAAAGTCTGAGAGCGTATAAAAAATGGGTACCAACTTATGTTAGAAATGATTTCTAAGAGGAATACATACTAGCAACGCGCCATCACTAATCAATTCACATTAAGTACTTTTAAAACAGCTTCTAATTTTAAATGTTTGAAGTAAAACTTAATGTTTTATGAAAGACAAAATTTTGGCTTTGTCGCTGTAGTATCTCTTTTTTTTTCAAAATGCTTATTTTTGTGTTTTTTTATGTTTGAATTTGTACATTTTAGAGCATATTTAACAACATAATTTCAATAGAAATAAATACAAAATCAAAATTCTACGACAACCACGACAAAGTCCCTTTTTATATCTACCAATTTAAATCAAAACATTGCTAATAACTTGAAAATTTAAGCCGGTTTTATAGGTACTGTAAGAGTATTCGACGCATTAACATGCTTACTTATAGTGGATGATTTAGCGGTACCGCACTGCTAGTACGTATTCCTCTTAAGGTATTAGTTATTAGAAAATAATAAGAACGTTACTCTCACGTTAAATTTTAATATCAGACTGTTTTTACATTACAGTATTTTTGCAACTATTGCCACTAGAAACATAAATATCAAAGAAAAAAATGAAATATATGTCTCACCGTCCCTAATCAGTGTACCGAACTAAATAAACAATGTTTGACTATTTGCTCACCTAGAAAAAAATGTTACAAACGCGCCCAACCTACATATAAAACCAAAAGTGAACGGTAGTATCGGCCTCAAAAATGTTCATACTGAATGAAAATTTTTTTATTATAAAAAACACTTTTCTAGGACAACTAATCAGGCAATACAGGCCTCGGTTACCGTCAATCAACATCGCATGTTTAGAGTAATTTGTCATTACATATCTACTCCAACTACATGCAAGCAGGGTAAGCAATTATGGGTGTTTCAATTGTCTCAAAGAGAGGAGAAACAGGCGCTTACTTGTTTTCTCCTTGAAAGGCGAGCTGCTTTAGCTTTTGATAGCCACTTCAGTCGGAAAAGGATGCACGTGTATATAGACGCATGTATAGTGTACACACGTAAATTAAGAAGTGGATAAGGAGCAGAGGAAGTTACTGGCTCGGCATTCACCTGCTTATAAGTGCTAACTTATAATTACCGTGAGAAAATCTCTGAAAAACTCATGGCAGACCAGCCGACTCTTCTGAAAATCGAACCTAAGTCTCCCCAATGGCAAGTTTCGTAGTAGGGGACTTTAAAACTAGGCCACGAGCCTAGGTACAGACCCCGGGTGTCATCCTCATTTCCATTACATAGGCGTCTTATAGGTAAAGTCAGTACAGACCTTGACTATATTCACTGAACATTGTATAATTCAAGTAACCCGTCATTATCCGTCTACTCCGACGACACGCAGGCAGAACAGACCTCGAGTGTCACACTCATTGCAAAATCGTCTTATGACACGTCAAAGTACTAAGATTCCTATAATGCAAGGATAGTATACAGGCCCGGGCATTATAATCTTCGCCAACATTTCTACTGACTACGTAAACTTAACATTATTTTTATCCTTTGCAAACCGGCAGTCTAAAGTTAACATTATGTTTATTCTCTATATATAATAATAATAATATAGTTTATTGACAGATAACAATAACAGAATACAATATTAATAAATTACCATCTGTCAAAGAGCACCTGGTTAGTTTACCCACCGGAGCAAGAAATTTTCATCAGGTCTCAATACTTCAGGACAAAAAAAATAATTACGTTTCTTCAATAATTTTAAATAGAAAAATATATTAAACAATTGATAACACAAAAAAGTACATACCGTGTGTCCCAGGGAGAACGCAACATAGGATTTTTATTAAGGCAAAATATGGAACGAATCTACTTGTGTTATGATGTTTTTTACCGTCCCGATACGACGTGCGTTGTAAGTGTCAGTTGAAGTAAGAAAGAGAGAGCGGTTTGTGTATGTGACGATTGTCATGTCTACCACAACTGTAATATTCCTTTTGACGTTTCTCAACCTATTATTTTTATTATTTTGTTTTTGCGAAAATTCTAATTGTTTAGTCGCTTTGATGTGATCGCTTTCTCAAGTAAGTACAACTAATTCTTTTTTGCACTTCCTATATTTAATGATACACTTTACACCCGCTTCCGCAAGCGTAAAACGACTCTTTTTCGCTCGATTTACTTTTGCACCCGCATTTTTTACTTTTAGGCCCGCTTTTACTTTCAGGCCCCCACATATCGTTAATACCGAATTGATCCAAGAATTTACGATTAATCAATGACAAAATAAGAATAAACGGTACGAAATTATGCATGAGAAATGACATGAGAATCACTACAAATTATTCTTAAAAATCAAATTTTAATTAAATTGTAGAATCTGAATATAAATCAAAATTTTCTTGTAGAACTGGAGTAAATACAATAAAAGCACATTTTCCGTTGCTTTTTAAGTCGACAACATTTTAAAAGTAATCGTATGTATTTTCATATATTTTGTTGGATTTAGCAAGTAACAAATCCGGAACCACGTTATCTGCTACCTCTTTAATACCGGGGAGTTTTAGAAAGTTCTTCATTATCAGTTTCCATGTCCACTGATTTTGGAAGCTTTATAATTTAAATTTTTAAATGACGTTTAGGAATGCCGGTAAAGAAGAACATTTTATTCTTAATTCTTATAAGCTACCCTAGAGGTCGCGACCAATTTACGTTCGTAAATTTAAATTTTTTAATTAATTTGTTGTTATTAATACCTTTAAAATAACAGCAACTAATCTTATTAATACTATTAATTTAAGGTTTTATTGTATTTTTAAAATTAAAATAAAATATGTAATTAAAAAGTAAATCTGTTTTGACTTAGTATTACTAAGAAGTGCAAAAAAATTTGTATGCACCACGGTGTAAAGTACTTTTACACCCTTGGTACATAAATAACTATTACATTATTACGCATAATTATTTTTGTAAATTAATTTTAGGCTATAAACAAAAAGTATATTGTGGTGCTTAGTATTATAAAGAATATTAAGCTGATTTAAGATGCAGTTATATCAATATGATTAAAAGTGCCTATGAAAGTATAATTATGTAAACGGATTCAAGTTTCAATTTTATACAGCATGTTAAGAACTTCACGCTGTAAGACCGATACTTGTGTAAAACACGATGAAGGAAGAACCAGGAGACGACAGTTTCATAGGCAAGGAATATTATTATTTTAGTACCTACCTAAAAAGTGATTTAACTTGGAATATTATTTGCAGGAGTCGTACAAGCTAAATTTAGGTAAACAAAATGTTGTGATTATTTGAGAATGCCAAATAGTTAACAGCTTTGAATGTTTGAACCTCGGTTTGAACTCACAAAAGAATAAGTTTTGTATTTTAAATTATTTTCTTTGTTTCATATTCTAAATTTTGGATCATAAATTTAAATCTCTGCAAATCGTCATTATTAGATTTTTCCATTAAAATTTCACAAAATTCTTGTCTTTTTTCAGCATCCGTTCTGAAAAGCTCTTGATTTTGAGAATAATGGTATAGGACTTATACTTGTGTTTCTTTAGTATTCTATGTACACGACTTTTACTTAGACCGCAGTCAACACTTAGTTGTCGAACACTTATGATCGGATTATGCTGAACTGCTGCTAGTACATAAATCTCGTCGTTGTTGTTGTTAGGCCTGTCAAGCTGCACCAGCTTTGGCCGCTTGTAAACACTGCCAGTATTTTCAAAGGTTTGAAATACTCGCATGACTGTACTAGCACTTGGAATCGATCGATCTTGAAAAAGTGCAGCAAACAATTTCGAACAGTTTCTATAGCTTTCACCACTGCATACCAATTTAACCATTTGAACTTATTCAGCAGTTGTATACACACTCATTATTGCAGAAAGTTATAAAAGTAGCGCTAATAATTTAAATTTAAGTTGGTTGCTGCAACTTCAGAGCAATCAAAATGACACATACCGATACATACCATTAGTTGAACATTTCAAAGCACTAGTTGATCCATTCTATATTTTGCCTTAATAAAAGTATTATGTTGCGTTCTCCGTGGGACACACGGTATATAGTTAATTAGAAACCCACAATAGCAGTACATATAGAAGAGAAAAAAAAAAGAAAAAGAAAATTAATAATATCTAAAAAATTAAGTACCTATTAAAAAACATCCTGTTTGCTGTTTAGTTAAATGAATATGTTTGAGGCGCTTATTAAATGTGTGACGTATCAGCAACTTCCATTCCGAGTGTATTTTGTTATAAATTAATGCGATGCTATACGAAAATGAATATTGCCATATTGTGTCGTGGAATAGATATTAATCCACAATGACGGAGATTTAAGTTATAAACATCGGTACGGAAGGAGATTCTTTCGAACAATTAAGGCAAAGTCCTATGAACTATTATTGCATGAGCAAACGAACTAAAATGCAAAAACCTCCTTTGACTCATGGACAACCAACAAGCTGATCGAAGAGCTGGAGAGATATGTTGATAGCGACCTATACCATAAATAAATCTTAAACAGCAGTTTTGTACTTTTTGAATTCGGTTTATCTCTCTACAGTTCAGACAAGGTCCATATACAGTGTCGCAAAAGTTGAAGTGGCTTAAGAGTAATGAATCAGAAAGAAGTCTTCTAACAAACAGTGAAAGTGATTGTCGAAAAGATAAGTAGCTCTAAGTGACGACTATGTTCCTCATAGCGGCAGAAACGTGATTCCCGAACCTTAGATCCACATCTAATATCAGTCCTAAATTTCTTGTTTCATGCTTGAACGGTAGAATGTTGTTATCAAGAGAAATAGTATTATTGGTCTCGAGGAATGCTCTTTCAGCCTTAGTGCAGAACAGAAGTGTAGAGGATTTATTAAGATTTACACTAAGACAGTGGTCATAAGTGGTCCGTAAAAGATTAGAAAGATCGTTGATAATACACTGCTAGGCTGTTTGCATGTGGCACGTTTTAAATGAATAGTACAGTTGCGAATCATCGGCATACAGATGAAATTTACATGATTTTAGACACTGGAAAATATTACATGTATATATATATTGTATAATAAAAGTCCAAGCACTAATCCCTGCGAAACACCACATGGCGCTGTTGAAGGTTTCGATAACTAGTCACAAATTCTAATGCACTGAGTTCTATTATTTAAGAAAAATTTTAAAAAAATTATACATGAAGGATCAAACCCACAAAATGCATAATAGAAAGTAGTAGTTTATGATTAATGGTGTCGAACGCCTTCGAGAAATCAAAAAGAATCAAATTCGGTCTAAACGCAGACTGAAATAAGGGAGGATACTGAATCTATTGAAGTGAGAAATGATTTGCTTTGCAATTATTTTTTCTAAGATTTTAGACAGTGGAGAAAGAATGCTTATGGGGCGGAGGTCGCATAAATTCTCACATTTATTTGTTTTCGGTATTGGCAACACATGCGCAGTTTTCCAAGCTTGATGACAAACAGAATCAAGTAAGCAAGAATTTATCAGATGTGTTATTACCGGGATAATTGAAGGACAACATAGTTGAATTATTTGAATATTTAATTTGTCAGGTCCCACCAAATTTGACTTGATACTACAAATGACAACTTCGACTTCTTCCTCTAAAGCAAGAGCAAAACAAAAAGATTATATGATTCCATCTTTAATATTATTATTATAAAAATTCACCAGATCATCAGACGCATTACGTGAGTTATTTTTTCCATTATTAAAATAAACAAGAACCACATCTGGGTCACAAAGGTATGAAGGCAAATTGCTAGAAGATGGTAAATGAACATTCAACCGGTTGATAGCCCTCTATAGTTTACAATTGTTAGAAGATGCTATATATTTAAAGTAAGCTCTCTTTTCTCTGCGCACCGATGCATTAACTAGATTTTTTAATGATTTATAGTAATCCCAGCTAGCAACAATCTTCACTTAACATTCTCAACAACAGAATCTCCCTTTTTAATCATATGACAGTTATTCGGCGCTTCATCTTATCGGCAGATACAGTAGTGTGCCTCCGGTTATGTTGTCCCTCTCTAACATCTTCCATTTCGTATCTATCATTATACAGTACCCTAGTAATCCTAAACAGATCTTTAAACTTTGGATTAAGCTTTTTACTTAAATCTGTACATAGTTCACTTGTAATAAGCACCAATACCAAATCACCAACACGATACCGCTCAGCCTTACGTGGAGTCTTATCGTAATGTTTTTTTTTGCCTCCGCTGTTCATTCGTTATGTGCTCCATGATACGTGTTTTCAATTTGTTGAAATCTACTTTGTCAATCGTATCTTGTAAAAATTTTAACAAGCTGGCAAAGCCAATGGCTGAACCATTGGCTTTGCTTGGTAACCTATAAGGGTCTTAACAGGATTCGTATTCATTCCTTATTAAATAAAGTGTTCAACGCACACTATATTTTACTATATTTTTTTACGTGAGTATCCCATAGTTCTCTCTCAGCTTCACACTTGCCGTGGCCAGCATACTGACAATAGTTTTGCTGTAGCGTTCATATTGTCCGTTTGATCTAAAAGTGGCTATGGCATTTAGTACCTACATAACGAATTGCATAAGCTTCACAAATTGTCTTAAATATTTGAGATGGGAATGCACTAGTAGAATCGGCTATCAAATAAGTAGGGACTCCAAAAAGTACTTTATGTTTTCCAAAATGCGAAGGATGGGTTTCAATTTTGTCGATCTGACAGGTTCAATAATTGTGAACTTTGTGAACGCACCAACCAATACCAATAAGAATTTGTGACCACACGTGATCCAAGTTTAACGTGGAAAAGGTGTAGGAGTCTTATCAATAGGGCGCAGCTTGCCTGAGTAGTTCTTATAATAAGCGCAATTCAGACACGCCTTGATATATGTTGTAACAAAGCGTCTTATCTTCGAAAAATAATAATTTATTTAGATTTGATGTAGAGTAGATTCTAAACTGAAGTGGCCTGCTTCATCATGACATAGTCTAACTATTAGCATTCGCGCCGCATGTAGCACTTCAAATACACGTCTTCCGTCACCGAGAAATTGGACCACGTTTTTAGATGGCACTATGTCTGCAATAGCTGCAATTTTAACGTATTCCGGTTTAATTTCTTTGGCACTAACTTTGCGACCCAAATAGTCTATCTTGCTACAAAAAACGAGCATTTACTAAGTCTTAATGTGATATTATATTTGTGTAGAACCTACAGAACTAACCGTAAACGTTGGATGCGCCGTTATCGACAGTTGTTGATGGGATAATTATATCATCCATATAAGGAAAAGCTACTGTATTTCATAATGGTCCAAGCCCTGTGTTTATTAGTCTTTGAAAAACTGCGCGCAAATTTCAGAGCCCAAACAAAAGAAACCCATACGTTGCATTTTCAATATGTTTATTAAACAGTCATGTAAGCCAGTATTTATTATACATAGAATATTAACTTTATCATCAATTTATATTTATGAAATGTTAAAATTTGTAAAAAATAATATTAACAGTTTTCCATGTCAAAACAACTACCACAGCTACAACACAAAATATGGAACAGATCTTGAATATACTAATCATAATCTAACTCTTTATGAATTAAACCCATACTATAAATGCAGTATTCTGTACAAGCTGCCAATTACAATAAGGAATATGCCCGTTTTACTCTGTTACTGAATACCTGCAACATGAATTTTAATTTGTATATTGACGTTTTCTATACTTGTATATCTGGTCGTTGGAAAATAAACGTTATTATTATCATACCCAAACATTCGTAATGTTCACCAGATGTATAATGAATGCAGTCTTATTAATTAAGTCTTTCCTGACTGACACTTGATAGAATCCCGAAAACATGTAAAAGTACTTAAACTTATAACCTTTTCCGTCACCACCAAGACGATCAAGCTGATCTTCAATAAGAGGAAGCGGATATTTATCTTTAACAGTGGTTATATTCAATCGTCTGTAGTCACCGGTTTTTTTCTGCACGAGTAGGACTGTACTGGCGTACTCCGAGTTATATTTTCTAATTACCCCATTTGACAACAATTCGCCTACAATACTTTTTTGAATTTCTTTTTATGTGGTGACATTCGACTTACATGAAATAGGTTCCAATGTAACTAACTTGATTTCTAACTCTGCAGTATCAGTGTTTCCGATTGTATTCATGAAGGTTAAAATTTGGTCACTAAATTCACCAACTACTGGTTTACATTTTACCTGGTCTTTGGGAGTCTTGTCATCATCCAATACTAGTTAACACTCTTCGTTTTCACTACAATTTTTAAGTCCACACACTTGTTTCACGTCACCTAACTGCAATATGTTCATCTCAGTGCCGACTTTAGACACCATAATGTTCGGCAAGTTTAAGAAATTGCAACCAATGATACAGTCATATAATAATTTGTCATCCTCAACTACTATCACCCATATCACCGCAGTTAATTGACCAACTTGTATTTTGAGTTCGATGTAATACTATATCTTTTTGTTGCGGTACTAATCTAAACTTAGTGGCCACACACTGACGAACTATAATGCAAACACTTCCGGTATCTATTAAACACCTAAATTTCTTACCAATTAAAATAGCAGGAATGATGTATGAGTTCACGTTTGGATTATTTTCGATTGTATTAATGTTTTTCGTCGTAAATTTAAATTGGTATCATGCTTCAGTATTCTTCGAAGATATTGCCTGTTTCTTGTGGCATTTGATGGTAAAATGTCCCAAAAGGCTGCCGGTTACAGTTAAAGTATTGCAATTTTTTTTGTACCTTCTGTTGCACTTGGCTTCCTGATGACACACAACTTGGTTGGAAGCGTAGTTTATGGTTGATGATCTCAATTTGTGGTACAATTTTGGGTGTTACCCAACGTACTCAAATAAATCTACAATTCGCTTGCAGTCTAAAAGTGCCAAGCTGGCGCAGTTCTTACTAAAATTTCGTTGGTAATTGCACTTCTTCCATCTACCAAATGTAACTGAGGTATTGCCAGTTTAAGCGCTTTGAGTTTGTCAAGTTTAGTAAAACAGTATTTGTTTAAATCTTGCTCAGCGTACAATTCGTACAAGGCTGATTTTCGCAAAAATTTTCCAAATGGTAATGGCTTCGAAAACTGCGTTATCGAGCCCTTTTAATTATAATTATAACGACAGTAAATACCTTGAAACCAGAGAAGATAGGTATAGGGAACCATTATACCATTCGAAAGAGAACAAAATTTTTCATTGAGTTGTGCAATAATATACAGGGTGTTCCATTAAAAATAAATAAGTTATGATGGTTTGAACTTGATTAAATTCGGCACTACATTTCTACCACCGTGTATGAAATTAAGTAATTATGAAATCATGGGAGGGAAGCTTAGAGTTTCAGTTGTGTCTCCTATAAATTTTATCTCTTTAACTTTATTATTGCAACATACACATCTCTCTAAATTAGGAAGTGTTTTTTAAATTTTTTTTGAAAAAAATTAAATATCTCAAAAACGGTTAACTTTAAAAATAGGAAACCTTAATAAAAGTTTATCTAAAAATTATCGTAGAATCCAAAATTGCAATAATAAACACAATGGTCTATTTAAAATAACAAATATAATGTCAACTTCCGGTACAACCGAAAGCGTTAGGTGGACGCCAATATTTTAGTTGAAAAGAACATGCCCGAAAACGCCTAAAGCCAAATTTTCAAAATTTAAATCGAAGTATTCTGTGAAATATGTCTAATGTCTCGTCACCGTGGGACACCCTGTACACAGTCGCATCTAATTTTGTTGTGTAAATATTCATTTTAGTGTATACTAACATGTATAAAGAAATACGTGCAGAATATACATTTGTATAATCCAGAAAAGCTATATTAATTTAGGTCAAACCACAAAGACATAAGAGAAGAATAAACACCTTGTATATGCAAATTTACTTTTTGTTCAATTAGACCATTCTTGTACCTACAAAGAAAGTCAATACTTTGGTAAACGAAAAAGTTTAAATTCTATTATTTGTTGGATATACGTTCTTACTACTATTTTTTGGCTTATATTTTCTTAATGTATATAAAGCATGTTACGGTCAGTTGTTAGGAAAGTATGCCCCTCAGTGCGGGTTAGGAAAGTCAACGTTATTCCTAGAACCTATAGAAAAAAATTAAAAGGTAGGGCGCCAGGTTCGAGTAACGCTGGAGAGAAGAATCTGACCCAGAACCAAAGGTCAGCAGCTAACTGTCCGCAGCATAATATACAGAAAAAGGAAAGAAATCAAGAAAGAATTCGACATAAAGTCAGAGAAACCTTTACACAATATTTATTCACCTCAATACATAAACGAATTTGTGATAGTTCACAGCATTAAATAGACACAGATGTGTTACGAATACACACGAGCTAAAACGGGTAACGTACAGCATTAAACATTCAGGTAACACGAAAATGACTGGAGCTACATAAAATTACAAGTTAAAGTAAAGAGAATTACCCAAATATATACCACTGCTACGCCACTGTCTCGTATATGCAATTAATATTTCGCATACTGAAGGTACGTCTATGGTGAACTTAACCTAGAATGTGTCGATTTATGGTACTGACTAACGTTACACATTACATGAATTTAAGGAAGACGTGTAATGGAAGTTTTAAGACTAATTCAGTCACCGCGAAGTTTGAACGATTGTTCAAATTAGCCTGTCGGGAACGAGCTCGTACCGGGAAAGTCAATGGAACTAAATGCGTTTGGCTTAATTAAGATTGAGGTTTAAATTCTTAGACGACATATACACCACGTAGGTATTAAATACTCTTATCTATAACTAGTTAACGTTCCAGGTATATTATGCAATTACACATTCGAGCGCCAAATAATCAGCAATAAATTTTCTACGTTCGCACCTGATAGTTGGTGTCAAGGGGTGACTTCTACTTGAGTGATAGGTCGACTGCAGGTTCACGCGCAATTAAAAAGATATTAAAACCTCTGACCTTCCACGCAGCAGTAGGAATATTACTCTTGCTCTCAATGGTACTAACGGTTCAGAATGAGCCTCCACCGTGGTCTGCGAATCTGACGGAGTATTCGTGGGTAGCTATTTCGGCACAACGCCTCCAAAATCCATGAATAGACCCGCAATAGCCGTACAAATTGACGAAGGAACAACCTGAAGAGAATATATTCGTAATAGGGAGACCATAAACCACCCTCTCTGATGTAAAGCGTCCCCTAGCCTAAAGAATGCAGGACGTGCTTATTAAACAGTTCACGTGGAGCACAACCTTTTAGCAAATTTTAAATCCACTTTATGCGGTATCATATATTTTACCATCGGCCTGATTACCCCTTCAAGCGAGGAAATTGATGAGCGTTTACACTTCGAACGTTACAAGCATTACATTAATTAAAAGGAGTATGATTGTAATATTATCTGTCTCGCAATATGCACTGTAATAATTAATTTGCCTGAAGATAATTCTACCTGAACAAAAAGTCGGTTTGTTGGTAGTATCACTAATAAGAAGTTACTACTATTTTGAAATTGAATAGTTTTGTAGAAATCTGTATTATGTAAGATACCGGATGTGAACTCTTCAACATTACGAAAAAGCTAAACAGATTTATAATAAAATTCCTGTCAACCAAATAAAACAGTATCAGTAATAATTCCAGATTTACGAACGACATTAACTTTAACTTTATTTGAGGCTCATTAATGTATATTTTATGTTTTATTTACTTTTATAATGTTTACACTTAATTAAAATTATTACATATAAATACTAAGTTGGATAAGGGTTGGCATGTTTAGGTTTTAGTGGTCTTCCTAAACTTGAAGCAAATGTTTTGTCAAGACAAACCAATCCACTATTGCATACGGTTTCGTCACCACACTATACAGGTTTATATTGATCTTCTGGAGCACCATACATAACACTTACATTACAATACAATATTTAATGTGTACCATACCAATAAATAAATAAATAAGTGGAGTAGTTCAAAAGCAAGTCTACAACAGAAATTTGATATATTGCGTTTTCAACTTAATGTTTCAATTTAATGTTATTTTTTTATTTTTAAATGGCAGTAAGTAATTTTGCCACCAATGA
Source organism: Abscondita cerata (assembly GCA_030710515.1). Taxonomy (NCBI): domain Eukaryota; kingdom Metazoa; phylum Arthropoda; class Insecta; order Coleoptera; family Lampyridae; genus Abscondita; species Abscondita cerata. Next base: position 344,972 of record JALBCR010000435.1, on the reverse strand, counting down.
TGTAACATGGAATTGTGTGACAGCATGATATTATTTTTTAACTCTAGCAAATTTAATGGCAAACAATTAAAATAACAAATTTCTTTCTAACAACATTAAGCATCTCACAACGATGAAAAAATTAAACAAAAACAGAAAAAAATTAAACAGAATGAAGAATAATTGCAATTTGGGTTTCTTTCCAGAATAAGAAGTTTAAAATCTCAATAACCAATCCCAGTGACAAACTTAGTTATGCTACATAACTTATGAGGACTTGTACATGCTTTTTTTAAATCTTTACACCAAATTTTATAAAAATCAAAACCGTAGTTTTTTAGACATGATGTTTACGTAAAGACGGACAGCCAGTCTTAAAGCAAAAATATTTAAATAAATTAACATGGAATTTAAAAATCTCACCTTCTTACGCACTTTCTTCAACTACTATTTAAAATTTCTAAAGATCTACTTCTGATGACAAAGGGTGAAAAACGAGTTTGCTTAGCTAGCAAGTTGAAAGTTGCCTCCTTTCATACTGTGTTTTACCTATTTTGCAATTTTTTTTTAAATCTTCACCTTTCGAGAAAGTGTAAAGTGTTAAAATAAAGACCCTGTATATTTTAAATTATTAATTACTATATAACAGTTTGAAAAGCAATCGTAGTTAAATCTTTATACACTGTTAACGTTAAGAACAACGTAACTGTTTTATTTTTTTGTCATAAATGGACATTTTTATTCTTTCCTTGGAACGATAGAAAGTCAGAAGCCTATAAAACCATACGCAAAACGATGGCTACGGTAATATCCAAGACAACTGGTTTGTTAGAATGTAGTTTAAACAACAAATAATTATGTCAAAATTTTAATAATAGCCCAGTTAATATCTTAACGTTATTCGTTGCTATAGACACCTATATCAATTTGGAACCGCCACAGTGCAAAATCAAAAATTATTACACTTTACAATTAAAAGGTAATTAGATGCTAATGTCTAAACACTAAAAAGAAAAAATATTTTGGAAAATTGTTTATGCAAGAACGAAGTGTTAATTAGATGCTAGTTAAATTCCGTATTGTAGAATTAAGCATTCAATGTTTTCTTTGTAAAATCAGTGACGGTTCCAGCTTAATATTCGACCACCACTCCTAAAAACTAAGAAGGAAACATTGTTTTGGAAAATTGTTTATGCATGAATTAAGGGCTACTTAAATGCCTTATTGTGAAATTCAGCGCTGAAAATTTTTTATGTAAAATGTGTGGCGGTTCCAGTTTTAGATCAAATGATTTACCCCAAATCATTGAGGATTTTGTTAGATATTTAAACTTTTAATTAGAATCAAATTAGCCTTTAATATCAGCGTAAAAATTTTTTTTAATTAATTGTTTTTTTTTAGTTTTTAATCGGTTGCAGCTTTATTTAAACGTGGAAAAAAACATTAAACACTTAATTCAAGAATAGGACATTTAATTACACTTTAGTTTTTGACTAAAAGAATTTTAGATTAATGGTTTCTTTTGTTTTGAAGCGTGGCGGTTGCAGTTTGATCTCAAGTTTGAACTGCTACACATTTTACCAATAAAATATCCAGCGCTTAATTCGACAATACGGCATTTAATTAGCATCTAATTAACCTTTAATTCTTGCGTTTCCAAATTAAGGGTTTTTTCTTAGTTTCTAAACATGGCGGTTGCACCCATGATCTTAAGCAGGAACCGCTATACATTTTATTAAAAAAAGAGCGAGTTCTGAACTCAACAGTACAGCATCTAATTAGTTCTTAATTTTTGCGTAAATAATTATCCAAATAATGGTTTTTTCTTAGTTTTTTGTTGAACTGCCACATATTTCACCAAAAAAAAACATCAAGGGTTTAATCGATAAATAAAGCATTTAGTAACATCAAGTTAACCCTTAATTCTTCTATAAACATATTTACATGTTGACCTGACCTTTGACCTCTGAGCTGGTAAGGTCAAATCTTTGAAAATTGAAGGAAATATAGACAGGTAAACTTATTCTATTAGCGTGAAGGGCGTTTTAATCATACACATAAAATTTTAATTTTTGGGTATCTCCTGTATCTCTGTTAATCTTTAATACATCGAAACAATAATAAATGTATGTTATAGAATTTTTACGTAGAATCCAGTTGTCTAATTAGATTATTTTATCTTATATGGTTTATGAGACATTAAGTAACCTTATGTTTTTTTTAATGGGGCACACAGTATATTATTTCAGAATGTGATTTGTTTGACTTTAGCTACTCAAAAATATATCATACTTAAAACCGTGCGTCAAAATGTACATTAGTCAAAATGACGTATAACTATCACCTGATTTGTGTTATTTTTGTTTTGAGGTATTAATTCAACATTATTAATTGGCATTGAGTAGTTTTAAGTGTTAAGTATAGCATTTATTAATTTATTTACTTGATTACATTACTATTCATTTAATTTCAGAATTATTTGTAGTTTTATCACTAGTTATACTAATATTTCTAAACAAGTTTCGGGGTATACTTAAGCAATGCAATATTGCGTATCATCACAAAAATTGCATAAATCAACTATAAAATTATTTTTATTTCCAAGCGATGAAGCTGGATAATTTAGATAACAGATGCTATAAACTGTATCTTCAAATTGTTACTGTTTTTGAAAGAGGTGTAAACACTGAGTTAGTAGTTGTAATAGGCTCGAGTCTGTAATAAGTATTTCAATAATCATATGTTCATGAACGATTTAAATAATCATTTACTTGCAGAGGCATATACTAATGTTGAAACTTTAGATCAGTGGTGTTAAGTATAAGTAAGGAAATTATTAATTTTAGTAAGCACATTAGGCGTACTACTAAGTGTATTTATAATTTTACTAAGTGTGCACATTGATGTTTATTTGTGTATGTTAACAAATTAAATATGCGGCAACCAACATTTCACCAATGCACTTACCGTAGTAATTATAAAATTTTTGTTAAATATACATTTATCAAAATGGCGTCAAGGTTACTAAAAACATAATTCAAACATCAAAGTACAGCAGAAGTTTTATTACTGGTCTTTAGCATGTATACTGTGGTTTCAATTCGACAAAAATTACGTTTTCGTGAATTTTAAAGACACCGTTTTGGATTACAACCTTTAAATTCTGAAGTATTGAGTTTACCTGCTTTTCTCTATTTGCCTAAGTAAGAATTACGATTCAATTAATATCTTGAAAGATAAATAATTGAACAGTATAGCTTTTTAACCTAGATTTGTCTGTTTTGTAAAAATAACACTTTTGTAGAGGATCTCCTTTGCGATGATATAATTTCAAACCAATTCCGTAAAAGAAAAAGGGACTTGATAAGTATATACTATATATACCCCTTAAGTTTGTGTTGTACGTTAAGATTCAGACCTTGGTTCCACATTTCTCGAATCCAGTGTGGGGTGTTTTGAGACAGCAATCAAGCCCTCCGTTGACGTCTTGTATTGTTCTAAAGCGAGGTTAGCCCCATTAGTAGATTTCCCGTTGGAAAACTATTATACATTGTGAATCAGATATCAATTCGTTCAAAGCCGTGAAAACCAGTGAAAAACTTAATTTAAACAAAACCCGTATTTTTGTGTCTAAAGTATAAATAATAACACACCGTCCAAACCCGTAGTTTTTGCGAAATCACTGCTCCATTTTCCGTATCGTCAAAAATATTATCTAGCTATTACAGAAGTAGGAGATTTTGTAAATATTAGGGATTGGGTAATCAGCAGGAAACTGCTTATTTTACAGTCTTTGAGTCTTACAGGGAAGACACAAATCCGAAGAACCAGTATCAAAGAACCCCTTTGGTTTGGATCAATTTCTAAACCCGAGAGCTTTGCGATTGAAGTGTTATTTGTTACTGCGTTATACTATATTTTTTTGTCAATATTTTTTTATTGTTGTACCGATTTTTTTGTTGTTAATTTTTATTTTTGTGTTATAGGTTGATATGAATTTTTCTAATTTTTATTCTTTAATTTTCTTATAAACGGACCTGGAAGAAACTTTGTTTGACTGAGCACCCGAAGCAAAGAGTAAACGTAAGTCAAATAAAGCTTGCTTACGTACGGGCTAGTGGAGTGTTGTCGTCTGAATTGCAGCATCAGGATTAATACTTGTTTGTTGGGTGAGCGATAAAGTTGATGAAACGGCTTTGTTGCGGTATCCATCGCCTAAAGCAATGAGATGCAACATTAATGTCCGAATGTTAAATTTGGAAATCAAACGAAATTTTTACATAAAGTTAGATACATAACGAAAGATAAGAACAGTACGGATAGGAATTCTCCTTCCGTATCGCCAGCTATCAAAATTGTGATATGGAAAGATATAACTTAATTAAATATTTCACGTAGTTAGAACATAAGTTGACCTTTATTCTTTCATTATTATTTTTTGTATTTGAACTCTCTTTTTTTTATGGTTGCATCGTTACATCACAAACGTCTAACTATAGACTTGTCAAATGAGCACTGTCAACAGAAATTTATTATTGTCACTTACACAAGATCTAAAAAACTTAAATAACACTCAAGATAAAATCTTATCTAATTCAAAATCTTTTGAACTTATTTCGTGGTTGTATCCAACGAAGCAGTTCTGGCAGGTCGACTACACATTAATAGATACAGCACCTGAGAGTTCGCGTTATACTATGACGTTAGAATTCATCATCGATAAGTAAGTAATTAGTTTGAAATAATTGATACCTACGTGTTTACATGCATAAATTGTTCTAGAATATACTTAATAATTAATTTAATGGTTAATTACGTAAACGATTTTCAAATTGGAGTGACAAAAGAAAAACTGCAGAAGAACATCAAATGCGCTCAGTTAACATTAGGGGCATCAATTGAGATGTTGTGGAACAAGCTTGAATGTTTTTTTTAAAAGATTAATCGTAAGTACCTAGATTATGATTTATTAATAATTTAATATATACAACGTATCAAGGTATGGATGCCCACCTTTCTGATTGCTGAAACACATAAACTTTATTTTTAAAAAAGAAACTTTTTTAACATACAATTTATGCATAGGTGTATATACTGGGTGTCCCAAACTGAGTAGGATTACATGGCTATCTTTGTTATTAATGGAGATACAATTTTATTAAAATAACCACTTTTACGGTTTTTGAGATGCTGCTACTAACTTTATTTTTCTAAATGGATCTTCATCTTGGATTTTATCATAAAAAAAATTCAAATTTTTTCCTGCTTTCAATAATGTGTCATAATCTTGATTTAAGGTATGAAATTGGTACGTATTTGGAAATTTATTGTATTACATCAAGTAGACCAAGAAAACAAATCCCTGTATATATATATATAAATTTACGCGCTCAATAATTCGTTACCACCACCAACTTCATTTTTTCAAATGAAATCACAGATTTTTCAAATTTAAAAGTTTTTTTTTTTTAAATAAATTTAACTTTTTTCTTTGGACATTGTTTTAATTATACATTTTAGAGACACAACGCATGTTAGTTTTTTGATGAACACATTCTATTTATAAAACACAAAATAGCATAAAGTTAACTATATAGTGTAGTAAATAGAGATATATTTTTGACAAAAATAATAGCAGGGTACTGCCGGTGCCATGTAATTGTAAATAGTAGAAAGTATCATATAGTCCTGTTTATACTGAAAATGAATTGCCACTATGTTGTTCATTCACATTTAAATGCAAAAAAAGGACTTAATGTATGCAAAACCCGGCAATTGTCAGGCAATCGTTTATGCATAATTGCGATTTAAATTTTGTAATGCAATATATTTAATCCAAGCTGAATTTTCGTGTAGTGGTCCTATTGTCAGAAATAAAAAAAATGTGAATGTGAAGTAGAAAAGAACAAAACGTATATTCTCATTTTTCGATAAAATAATATTTAACACGCAAAAAATGCATGCAAAGATGACTGAAATTAAAATTGCGCAATTGAAATGGAGCTACGGCTAGAAATAACACAAAAAAATGGAATTGCGGAATAATAGATTGGAGACCTTACGAATACAAGGGAGGCAGGGGACGACCACCGATCAGATGGTACAACGACTTTAAAAGAATAGCTCGTTTTACTTGGAGAAGAGTAGCTCAAGACCGTGCGTCGCCAATGAAAAGAATATGGGAAGGCCTACATCAAAATCTGGATTTAAAATTAGGCTTAAGAAGCAGAAGAAGAGAAAGCGATGGAGTGGTCTGAGTACCTGGCCGTTAACAGCGCCAATATAATCGCAGACTCCTCAAACGGTGGTAACAGCCGGGTACCCCACCATTCTACCGTTTTCTCGCTCTCGGTCAATTTCAGTCACCTTTGCATGCATTTTGCGCATGTTAAATATAATTTTATCAAAATATGAAAATATACGTTTTGTTCCTTTCCGTTTCCCCTTCAAAACTTTTTTTATTTCTAACAATCTTCACACATCTACCACACGAGCATTCAGCGTCGATTGAATATATTAACTACTTGTAATTACCTCCTATTTCCCGAAATATTTACGCTACATCTAAAAAAATGACGGATCAACAAATTTTTAAAGATAAATGCAAATATTCTACTTTTCTGATTTTTCTCGGAAAATTATTATCCGATCGAGTCGAGTTAGTACTCATTTTATTCGTATTTTTATTCTCTACAGCTTGTTTGACACTATTATCGTTGATTTACTCAACTGAAAAAAAAAATGAAAAAAGCAAGTTTTTTTGCATTTAAATGTTAATTAACAATATAATATCAATTCATTTTCGGCATTAAACATGACTATATGGTACCCTATTTGTGCACCTGTGCAATAAAAAAAATTAAAATAAAACAATATATATTTATATATATAATTAGAAAATAATAGGACGTCACCTGTTGATTGACTATTTTTTTACCAAAAGTCAGTCATACGTTTAAAGCGTTTGTTAGTTTATTAAGTAAATTGTATGTTTAATTTTATTAATTTATTTAATTATTAGAAATTGGTATCGTTCCATGCTATAATGACACGATTTAACAATTTCCAAATGTCGGAGAAAAGGGTTTTAAATTTACCGCTGCGGCTTTGAGATCTTAAATTGTGCTCTCTATTACGATAACGCCAAACTTAATTTACGGCGAATGTAATTACGTTTAGCGTAGTTATAGAATGGCCAATTCGCAATGCGCTGTCATTTCAACGCTTTTGCCAAAATGGCGTCTGTAAGGCAAACAAATCTTTGTTTTCATTCGAATGTGAGTAATTTATGTTGATTTTTTGTACTTTTAGTGGTCGTTTTATTTAAGTTAGTTATAGAATCTGTGAAAGAGTATTTTAACTCAATTTATGCTTAAAATTACAAATAACAGGGATTCTATAAAACTTAACACTGTCACGATTTCCTCTAATGCCACAGTTCACTACACAACCACATGCTGGCATTATGGTACATTACAAACCAATTAAACGTATAAACTATATTAAAATTCTATAACTCAATGATAAAACCCATCTAATTATACGTAAGTTTGCCCTACAGTAGATATTTTTAAAGGTCTTTGACACCTATCTGACAGCGCATTGAAATGTCTTATTGTAAAGCGTCACAACAGATTAGGTTAGGGCTAAAAATTATAACAAAAAAGTAAAATAACTGACAGTTCTGTTAAATGCACTTCAAAACCTCTTTAAAATTGCTCGACGTTATCGTTATTTATAACCACAGAATACGTTATTTTTGACGTTATTTTTAAGTGACTCAAAAATCTCTCTATTATACGGAATAAGTTTGCAGCGCCGGTAATTTGATTCAGTTGTCTTCCAATTAATTTCAGGAAATCAATTACTTCTTCAGACCAACAGTTTTACCCTAAATGCGATAAGATGAACCACGGCATCTTTATCTTTGGTCATCTAAATCTGAAAGCTTTGATTGATTCTAATAAAAATTATCCAAATGTATAAGAACCCCTTCTATTATAATACAATTACTTTTAGAAGAAGTAAAAATATGACAGTTTTGATAGAAATAGTCAGTTCTTTTATGGAAAGAATTGTGAAAAAAGGTTACAATCTCCTTTAGAAGTTAAACTTTATTTGCACGTATTCCTGAGACTACATTCTGAAATTGCTTTGTTATATGGTAATCTTCGGTTTGGTTTAAGAAAAATTGGTCACATTTTTATAGATTTCTTGTAAATATATTTATTTTCTGTTGATGAATTGAAAAAATACAAGCAATCAAGATAATTTTAGGTTTATAACAGAGATATCTAAGGTTAAAAAATCATTAAGTTTGCGGCAAATACAAGATATTGAGTCGTTGTGTCCGATCTGTAGGGGCGGACTGCCACAATAATTTGATTGGCGCCGAAAGACAAAAGAAAGTAAGAAACAAAAAAAAATCAGAATTTGCTTCAACCAATAATGATGTTGAATTTTGTCTACAAAATTGAAACCGATATAATAGATCGGGGCAAGTAGTGCATGAGAAAAGCAAAACATTGCAAATGACCTGAATACCAGTTATGTAGAAAAAAGTAGATATCATGGTGGTGTTATGGGGTTGAATAACACCGGTTGTCTCGGAGGAGAAAAAAACGTTAACGTCGGTTTTATGTACAATTTATTACATTATGCTACGTTAGTTAGTATTTACATGAATGGCACTGACATACGGTGCGGTGGATTTAGTGGATTTATTAATTTTTTCTATTTTTATATAGTAAAAAGCAAACTGAAACAGGTCAATTTGTATATTAAAGATAGGGTTAACGCAGCATATAATTTAGTTAGGTATACGATTTACGTTTAAAATTGATTTTGTTATCACACCACAAGCCCACTATACACAGTCCGACTTATGCCTTCAACACTCAAGCAATAAAATTCCTAATTTTTCTCATCTTTAAGCAAGAGTGTTCGTGAATGAACACGCATTTACCGGCCAATAACTTTACTCATTACGTCAATTAAGGTATTATTACCATACGAATAAATAAAATAAATAAAAGGTGAGTCCTTATTTTCCTTTACAAAAAAAAAGATCCTTTAATTAAACCAAACCAGCAACTGTGAGCAACACGCTCAAACATAGTATGTCATGACCTGACATAGTCCTGACATAATCTTTCTTCATGGGAGTGTCACCTCTTCGATTTTTTAAAATAAGAATGTACACTCATGAAATTTAAAACTTTGATACCACAATTTCTGTAAGCACATTGTGAAGCGGGTTTAAGGGTATCATTTACAATTCTAACAGCAGGTAGTCTCAGCAGGGGTTATCTTATAGAAGGACTGTAGAATGAATCATTACACTAAGCACGTTTTAGAAAATAGGTAATTTACGTTGCTTACTTAATTTTTTCTTTAAAGAATATATTTGAAGGTATCGCTAATTAAACACCATAGCTCGATTAATTATCGAATCAAAATTTTGTTTAGGAAATGTTTACAAAATAAAATTAGAAATAATTTTGATTTAAAAAACGTCTACAAGCAATAACTTTTAAATTAAATCAAAAAACTAAACATGGTTATTTGGGTTGACTGATTATTACTTATTTTTAAATAAATCTAACCTACTAATTATTGTAAGTTATTAAAAAAATCATTAAACTCTATTCATAATATTTAGTCCTTACAAAATGTATATTTTATGACGTTTCATTTTTTTCTGTAGTTAATATAAAAAGTGAAAATAAAAACTAAGGCAATTCTTATTGTCAACGTATATATTTAGTTTTTGACAAGAATTTATTACATAATTATAATTAAGATACCAAGTTATAGTTTAAAATTAAATGAAAACTTTTTTTTAAATAAAGGTATTACTATATAAATAAATATAAGAAATCAATAATGGGTGTGACCTCCATTATTATTGATACATTCTTGGAGGCGTCTGCTCATTGACGCTATCAAGGTATCAATATAATTAATATTAATCGTTTCCCATGCGGTATCAATGGCTGCAATTAGTGCATTACGGTTTACTGGTATAAAATTTGGCCCTTGTTGTCTTCGGATAACAGCAAGTATTCGAGCCCAAACATTTTCGATAATGTTAAAATCTGGGCTTTTGCTGGCCAGGGTAACAGCTCCAAGTTATTTTCTCGTATCCAATTGCGCACAACCCGCGAAGTATGAATAGGGCGTTGTCCTTTAACAACAAAAATACATTATGAAAATGTTAATTCAACAGATCCCGAACTATTTTTGGAGAAAGTATAGTGAAATAAGAATACTTGTTGGAAAATATAATCTTCGTCTGGATAAAACACTTCGACTGAAGGTTTCATAATAGTTTCCAAAATATCTAAATACGCAGCAGAATCAAGACGTCCATCGATAGCCCAACAAACTCCTGGACCCCGCGCGCTAACCCAACCCCACACATTCACAGAAAAATAACCACTTCGTTTTTAGGACATATGTGATTATTTTCGTAACGAGTTCCTTCCATTCTAAAAACTTTTAGTGGTCCATCGTTGCGGCTATTGAACGTTTTTTCGTCGCTAAAAATCACTCGATTCCAAAATTCCAAAGGTTCGTTCACATATCGCCTTGCAAATTCCAGACGACGTCTCATATTTTCGTCACTGAGAACTTCTTTCGCAGCAGCATTATACTTCTTTATTCCCATCTCCTTTAATCTTTTTGTGCAGTTATACGGCATCCGGAAAATGTGTATCTGCTATAGCCCTGGAGTATGTAGCAAATGGTTGTTCTGTTACGTAATGAAACAACTCGAGATCTTGAGCACGTGTAGATACTTTAGGTCTACCACTTCCGATGGCTCTTTCCAAAGTGTGTTCAAGATTCCATTTTACTCGGTAATGCCCTACGGTGCTTTTTGGTATATCTAACATACGTGAAATTTCACGCACGCTACGGCCCGCCGCTAATTCCGAAACAATCCGCGCTTTCAAATCAGCACCGAGATGAGGTGGCATTTTCACAACACTTGAAATTTTAAACTAAAATGGAATTTACATTTTTTACTTTATTTATTGGTTCACACTACCTCTTCTCAAACAGTAGGTAATTGTTTATTTATTACATACTTCTAATGACCAATGTAACAACCCTTAGAGCAATATGACTCAAAGGAAGTAAATTAAACAAGCAAGGATATTCTATTGTTATTGAAACTTATTCATAAAGTAAAAGCCATTTTCTTATAATGCTAATGTACAGGATTTTTATTTAAGTATTAAGATTACAATAGAGGACTTATAAACTTTTGAAAATATCTAATTATAAATATTTACACTGCAATTGCGCTTTTTTCTTAATAATTTCTTAGCAATAACATACCCGTTCTTGGTTTTTAAGTTGTCATAAATTTGATTTGATATAAATTTGTGTTTCTAATATTACATCACAAACTAATCTTTATTCGCCAAAAAATTGTTGCATTCGCGCGCATTTTCTTTGATGTCGGAGAAAAAAACGACAAGTTGCGGGAACGCCGCAAACCGTTCGTAGAATAATCAGGACTTGCGAATCTGTTCTAAAATTCGTACGTAGCACCGTCCAAATTAATGTTCCGATTGCCGTTCGGTTCGTTGTTCTGTTTGTTCCTCGGTTTGTTGTTCAGGTGTGTACGAAGCTTTACAATAAGCATATTAATATGAACTATATCTTATGAAAGGAGAGTTATGTAACTATAATTAACGACTTAACGTTACGTTAGTAGATTCCATTTACTATTTACACATATTTTCTTGGAACATTCGATAATTAACTATCGGGATATGATGACCCTATACTTCGCAGGTTGTGCGCAACTGGATACAAGCAAATAACTTGGAGCTGTTACCCTGGCCAGCAAAAAGCCCAGATTTTAACATTATCGAAAATGTTTGGGCTCGAATACTTGCTGTTATCCGAAGACAACAAGGGCCAAATTTTATACCAGTAAACCGTAATGCACTAATTGCAGCCATTGATACCGCATGGGAAACGATTAATATTAATTATATTGATACCTTGATAGCGTCAATGAGCAGACGCCTCCAAGAATGTATCAATAATAATGGAGGTCACACCCATTATTGATTTCTTATATTTATTTATATAGTAATACCTTTATTTAAAAAAAAAGTTTTCATTTAATTTTAAACTATAACTTGGTATCTTAATTATAATTATGTAATAAATTCTTGTCAAAAACTAAATATATACGTTGACAATAAGAATTGCCTTAGTTTTTATTTTCACTTTTATATTAACTACAGAAAAAATGAAACGTCATAAAATATACATTTTGTAAGGACTAAATATTATGAATAGAGAGTTTAATGATTTTTTTAATAACTTACAATAATTAGTAGGTTAGATTTATTTAAAAATAAGTAATAATCAGTCAACCCAAATAACCATGTTTAGTTTTTGATTTAATTTAAAAGTTATTGCTTGTAGACGTTTTTAAATCAAAATTATTTCTAATTTTATTTTGTAAACATTTCCTAAACAAAATTTTGATTCGATAATTAATCGAGCTATGGTGTTTAATTAGCGATACCTTCAAATATATTCTTTAAAGAAAAAATTAAGTAAGCAACGTAAATTACCTATTTTCTAAAACGTGCTTAGTGTAATGATTCATTCTACAGTCCTTCTATAAGATAACCCCTGCTGAGACTACCTGCTGTTAGAATTGTAAATGATACCCTTAAGCCCGCTTCACAATGTGCAAACTTTTGTTTACAGAAATTGTGGTGTCCAAGTTTTAAATTTCATGAGTGTACATTATGCTATACCTCATTTAAAAGCTATTGAATCACTGATTTCAAAAAGGTATAACACTTTGGTTCTAAAGTTAACGCATTGTGTTGGCGGGCTTAGCGGTAGCGGGTAAAGTTATGGCAGTCTATTATTGGCTGCTGTAGGGTTGACGGCGTAGCGATAGTGAGCGTTGTAGCGTTGACGGGCGTTGTAGTATTGACTGGTGGAGCGGCAACAAGCGTAGCTAGCGCAGTGGCGATGGTTTTCCCGTCCATTTTGTAGGTACATTAAAAACAATTTTTGGAATATACCTGTGAACGTTGTTTCCTTTCTCCGCGGCCGATTTTTCACAACAGGGGTCACCACTGTGGCGTCATGGTAAATTCATGAAGCACCTTTGCAGCCGCATAGTTGGTTAAAAGGTATATGCTTGCGGTAATATGTCTATGATTTATTATCGATACTTACATTATGTTACGTTAGTTATTATTCACATAAATGCAAAAAAATTAAATAAGTGCAAGTACTAAATTTGAACAATGTTTGGTTCTTACCCCAGTGGAAGTCACTGTTAACGAATACAATAAAAAGTTGTAATGTTCCAACAAATGCAAGTTATTCAAAAATGTAAGGTCGTTAACAAATTGTTAACATTATTTACGCATTGAATATACTTTACCGTATGTACCAAGAGATTTTCGTTCAGTTATATATACAACATAACAAACCATCAAACACCGGCTATTTTATTCTCGTTAAAAATTGTCAGAAATAGCAAAGCTTTCATTCATTGGCGTACTATGATATAATTTTGCTACGTGTTAAGTGTTAACACAAAGGAATTGTATTATTTATATCGCTGAACCTGCTAACACATTTTTGAGCCATGTGTTCTTTTTTTAATAAAAATATAATAAAACAGTACAAACTTGTATTTATAAACCTTTAAATTTACTCTCAGTAATTGTTGTGAACGGCAAAAACGTTTTTATTGACCGTGACACATTTCTTATATTATAGTATAGGAGATCCCCACGGCTAAGTCTAGGTTTATCTATTAGAGGACAAATGTTACCAAAAACCTTTTGCAGCTGAAGATATTTAAAAAGATAAAAATATTTGACCTAATAAACGACGTAGAACAAAATAATAACCGAGTTTATCAGCAATTTTAGGAAAATTTCCTCTATCACTTTTAGCCTTATTGAAATATTCGTTTTAAGTGAGTTGTACTGTATTTTAAGTATATTTTGCTTACGTTAAAAAGCACGGGTGTTTTTGTTCCTACGTCGCTGCAATTTTTTTTTATCCTTTGATATTTTTAAATCCGTCGTGCTCTCAATTAAGTTTGAAACGAATGATTATTTTGATAGTTTTTATCAAAAGTTCTTGTAGAATTCTTGGCTACATCACGAGGTTTGCAAAATTAAAGGGAAGTTTCGTTTGACTAAGGTCAAAACAACGCTGCTTGCGGACGTATCGAGTTTTTCTTATTTCTGCAAACTAATTATAGAAATGCAATGCTGTTCAAGGCATCTTGTCAAAAATTTAAGTGTAACGACTTACGGATTGTTGGATTCATCAGAAAAAAACAAAACAACTGTAAGTAAATTGATTTGATTGAGGATTATCGTATATAGTGCTTGGAGCGCATTTAAAAATAAACGAATAAACCAATTAAGTTTGGACGTTTATAAGTTTTTTTTTATTGTTTGTTTTGTTGTTCGAAATAAAACGAATTGAGGCAGAGGTTGTGAATTTCAGGTTAAGGCTAAAATAATATTTTGTTGTAAATAAAAACCACCGTACCACTTCGTTTTACGATTTTTGTGAATGTGTAAATAGTTTTAGTGAACTTCAGTATAATCTTTTAGAATGCGTTTTATGTAAAAAAAAACACGGCCGTGGTGTAATCAGCGATTTTGTTTGATAAACTTGCATTTCAATAGAACACCATACTTAATTCATGTTACTTTCTTTAAAAACGTTTTTTGCTCGGTTTTTTACTAAGCATTTGTATACATTTAGAAAAGACATTTTTTCTCTAGACTCACCCCTCGACGTTAAGTTAGTTTGGCATTTTACGACGCCGTGCTGCTTTTCAGTTTTCATGGCGTAACAACTTTCTGCTTAAACAATGTTTTAATCACCCCCATAAATAATGTAACATATCTCAAATAGGCACTGTACAGGATGTCCTATTTTCGATGTAATTGGGAGGTTTCAGGTATTTTGCGAATTAATAGGGAAAAAACGTGGTCGGGATCCTTAGCCCGATTTTTGAGACAAATTTAATGGTCTAAACAGCACTTTAATATGTCCACTCGTTTGGGAGATGCAGAGTGTTTTATGTTTGCCAAAAATTTCAGTAATTAATTATTATTTTATGTAAAGCCTTGAAACATTAAATCTAATCACATCTATGTATGTTTCGGCCATTTATTTATAAGAAACAACTACATGAAGTGTTAAAAACCTAGCAACGAATGCGCGCAGTAAACAAAAGTTTATAGGTGACTTTGATCAAGGGGTGTTTTTAAAAAAATCGTTTATAATTTCCTTATTTGCCAAGATAAATATATATACATAACAATATATTTTCAGAAAGCTAAAAAAAATCTCTAATCAATGAAGTGAATGAATCACAAACAAAAAAGTTATAAGGCTTTAAAGAAAACGGCATAAAACACTCTGTATCTCCCAAACGAGTCGAGACATCAAAGTGCTGACCATTGAATTTGTCTAAAAAATTGGGCCAAGGGTCCCGACTACGGTTTTTCCATATCAACTCGCGAAATATTTGAAACCCCAATTACATCGAAAATAAGACACTCTGTACACTGTGTCCAAGATAGGATTCTCACTGTAGAGAAAATGATAAAAGATTAAATAGAAAAAAGTTGTGTTATTAGGTGACTAATAAAATGACAAAAAAATTGATAGTGTGTTTTTTTGTTTTTGATATATTTGAAAAAAAAATAGAATTTTTGAAATTTTTATTTTGTTTTTCTAGGGTTATTATAAACTCTAGAGCAAAAATACAAACACTTGTTACGGACTTTAACATGGCAAATTCAGTTTTTCAATTTGACGTTTCGTATTTCTATTATCATTTCCGAGATCTCCATAGTGAGAATCTTTATCTTGGACACAGTGCATAAATGTAAAATTAAATAAGAATGGATCTATTGATGTATTGGTAAATTTCAATAAATAAGTTATAACTTCTAGTTAAACCAATACTAAATATATTTTTTATTTGAAAAACTTTACTATAGTTTCGACTTGTTAATATTTGAAGTCATTATCAGTCAAAACTATAGTTAAGTTTTTCAAAATAATATATTTAGTAGGTATTGGATTGACTAGAAGTTATAAATGACTTTTGTTTGCTAATCACGTAAACACAAGAATAAAAAAGCGTTAAAAAAACATGTGGTTTAGAAAAACCCTGCTTTCAAATTAGTGGCTCTACACAAAAGTGTAGTCTTCACAGAGACTGCTTTTAATGTTTTATTATACGTAATTCGAGTCTGGAATTTCGTCATATTTTGAAAGGTCATAAAGATACTCTTCATGGTTTGATATTTATTTATTTATTTAAGGGTCTCGTTACAATTTTTTTAAATATTCATGTTGTGATGTGCGATGTGTTGAAAAAACCACATAATTAATGGATTGTTCGTTTTTGAAAATCATTAATATTTTATTTTAATTTATTTATTTTCAATTAATTCTATTCGAGAAATCATTTGGGCATCTAGTAGTTGTTGTGGGTTTTGATGGTGTAGAAGGTTTTTCTTTATGAGCCTTTACAGTTAATCTGCTGGGTCGGCGTTTTTCTTTTTTTTTTTTGTTTAGACAACTTCAAAAGTTTAAAGGAAATTCTTAAAAATTTGACCAGACGAAGAGGGAATTTTCTTGTAGGTTCATTGGTAACATTTTTGTACAGTTGAAGTACATTGTATCAAAGTTGTCAAGAGATTTCTCAGAATTTGGTGGTCCTTCATTTGTCGTCGATTAATATCTTTATTTTTGTGGATCGATATTGTGAGTTTTGTTAGACAAAAAAGTATTTAAATCTTTGTTAGTGACATTAATCTTAGACACGTGGTTTACAAAGAGTTAAACTTACAATACACAAATTGAATTTGGAATCAATTCACGAAAATACTATACAGTCAATTGATTTACGTTTTTTGTAGATTTCTAAATCGGGATCGGATTTGATGCGCTTGGAAAGCTTCACACAAACTGCTGAGGATTCCAAATTCCACCCGGAACCCACTACACCTTTCTTTAAAGAAATAACATCAGTTCTGCTCTCCCACAACGATTTACATTCTTTAAAAGAAGTCAAGTATAGATAAGTAAAATCTCTACAAATACTAATTAATTTTATTTTGTTCAGAGAAAAACTTCAAGAAGATGTGTTCGGTTTAACCGAATACAGTTGCGTCAATAAGCTAACATCGGCGTTGGTCGAAGATTTTAAGCGTTTGGTGGGACATCGAAACTATTTACAATATCAAAATATTAAAATTCAATCCAAACTAAAACGATCTCTTTTAAGATACAAAAAGTCTATGAAAAGAGTTGAAAATGTTATGTGTTCTCTTCGCAAAGTTAATCGCATGTACTCTAATGGTAATAGTTAAAACTTGATGGCACAAAAATTAATTACGTTATTTTAGAGCATAAAAGGAATAAAACTTTGCAAGTGAAACTAAAACTTTGTGAAAAAAATGGAAATACTCAACGCAATGTTATACAAGAATATGAAGAAAAACTGAAACATTTGGAACAATCGTTTGATGATAGTTGCGCAAGGGTGGATTCTTTGGGCCACGAGAACAATGCACTTCGTAATAATTTAAATCAGTGTGCATTAGAAAATGACCAATTGAAAGAAGAGACACTGTTATGGAAAAATCGATTCAGCGAGGTTTATTTAGAAAATTCCAAGTTGGTGTTAAGCGCGAATTTTGTAAACGAAGCAAACGCCTTAGAAAACGTTAACAATAATTGCTGCTTGTTTTGGAAAAACTTGATGCTTTCAATATAACGATTGATCAAAGATCGCAGAATTTCAAGGACTACGTTAAAATGATTGCGGTTTGTATACATTTTTGAAGTCGTTTCTTTGTTATTTTCTTAGACTTATTTTAGGATGTTGCGGATTCTCAAGTGATAAAAGATGATAGATTACGTCAGCAACCATCGTCTTTTATAGGTTTGTAAAGTTTATTTATAACACAACAATTGAAAAACAAAGACTTTTTCATGTGTCGTTGACTGTTGTAGGTGACCCAATATCTGATATGCGTCAGCAAATCAAAAGTAACAACAATACCATTGAAGAATTAGAGAGATCTAACTTAAAACTATTGAAAATGATTAAAAAAATTCAATTAAGTACTGCAAATGTTATGATGTTGTAATAGTGACGGGGGTACTATAAAGTTATGTTCTAATTTTTATCAATTTACGATTTTAAGCGATACTACTAAATATTGTAAACAATTCTACTTGATACGAAAAATGATTTTAGAATTGTTTAAGTATTTGCTGTGAAGAATTTATTTTGAAAATAAATATATTGGTATATTGTATGTTGGAGAGAAGAAGAACTTTATTTTTTTTAAATTACAGAAACAATTATATTAAACAAATTTAATGCCTGCACATTTACAGTAAAGCAAGCAGTAGGTTTTAATGTGCAATTTTTACCTACTGATAGGCAAGTTGCTAAATCACCAATATTCCTATAATAATCATAATCAAAATTGACTGAGATGTTTCCAATAAGATTTATTTTTATACTGCTTTCTACAAACGCCACATATCAAAGAAATACTCAAAAAATGTCTTTTGTACATACACAACATTTCAATGCATTTTATTTTTCTTTAAATACATCAACTGTATAGAAAAACAGAAAAGGCAAAAAGTTTCTAAAATAATACAGGAAAGATAATGCATGTTTTTAAATTTTATGATTTTAAATGATAAAAAGAATGTTAATTTTACTCCCTACAACCGCGAGGAAATTGAAAATATAATTAAAAAGGAATTTTATGAGTTGGAAATTTTAAAACCCTCTAATAATAAATAACACAGCAGGAGATAAGTTTAGAAAAAATGTTGATAGAAAATATCACTTAATTTTCGATAAGGAATCACCTCCTTAATTTTTCCGGTAAGTTTGGAAACACTTTGTATTGTGTGCACCGTAAATGCTTTTACCTAAATATTTTCTATAAATCCTGTAATATACAGGGTTTCTATAAATTATTATTTCATCAAATTGGCAATTAAATGAACAAAATTAACGATAAAATTTTTTTACCGTTTGCAATTCTAAATGCGCATACGCTTTTGTAACGCCACTTATTTTATAACTGCAAAATGGGTTACGACTATTAAGATGTTAAAAATAATAAAGAAAGGTTGGAGAGCATCGTCTAACCTAAGTGGAGACGGCGTGCGGTTATTTTCGATGGTACTGGGCGCTTGCAAATCTTGTGATTCTCCTTCCTCAAATTGCACACAGTAGAACGTACTCCACTAGTCGCGTCCAATTCCCAAATAACAAAATAAAACAAAATCCCTCAACTAGGAAAAGAATATATTAAAAAAAAGTAATAATGTATATTGGCACCTTTTTGACTGCTTACGTCACAATGGGCGGAGCTTTTCTATAGTGTCTCGCTAACGAGCACATGCCGATACTATCGCATCATCAGGGACTAATCCGTCTAAGGATTTAGCGAAAAATCTATCAAAACATATTAGAAACCAATTAAGTGCAGGGTGTCCATTAACTAATTGGAATATTTAGAATGCATATACCTAACGGATAAACGCAGTCAGGGCAGGCCATCAACAAGCTGGGCGGATGACATAAAGAGAATCACCACAAACTGGCTACAAACTGCTCAAGACAGAGAAAGGTGGAAGAGTTTGGGGGAGGCAGTGGATTTGAAGGGGCTGGTTGATGAAGATACCTAATTACACGATGACGTCAACGAAGACCAACAATTTTGAAATTGTATTTTAAATGTAAACAAATAGCTAACAAATATAGTTACATTTTACTACGCTCCCTTTTTTCTGCTACTTTATATTTGTAGCAAGAACATGCAGAACAATTAACGACCGATTTCCTAATTTGTCTCTAATTTCGACGAATCCAGACTAATTTTGTTAAGCATGGCCATGACCGTCATATATTATATGTATATTATATTACACCATTGAATTCAGCATAAAATTATCTATCCAACTTCGTAAAAAACTGTTTCATGCCTATAAAAAGAATTAACCTCATGTTGGTTTCTGGAAAACAAAACGATGTAGCCTATTTTGCATACATATTATTATTGTTCACAAAAGTTAACTCAACAATGTTTAACTGAATTTCATGAACTCCTACAAATAAAATAGATAAAGATTAAAAACAAAATTAAAATTTTCAGTTTCTTGACCATAAAACAAACGACAGTCAAGTTAGCACAAATTTCTTTTCAGATTATTATTCTTTTATAATAATCGAGATTCAAATGGTGGGACCCTGTACATTATAATTATATTGCATTACAAATATAAAAAACAAAAAACAACAAAAAAATATTTTTTAGGCGCTCATCTTAAAAAGAGACAATTTACCTCTTCATTTGCGGCCGTAAAGTAGCACTTTTTTGTACTCATCTGTCAAAATAAGTAAAACGGCTGCTTCGTTGAATCACGATACTCATGCCTCATTGTAATAAAGTATAATTATTGATGTCACATAGTTTGTTATTTCTGAAACAATAATATCCTTAAGATTCTTGACAATGTCAAATTGTTTCATTCTTTTAGCATTCGTACGATATTTTTAGGGTGAGCTCCTAAAAAACGTTGTGTGTACCGCGGCTGTAAATGTTTTTTTGGCCTTTCCTAATTTAATGGACACGGCGTCAGCCGAGGCCATCAATAATCAGAGCGGCCGAAAAAAACTCACTTTACAGCCTTGATACACAAATAACTATTTTAGGCGCTCATCTAAGAAAAAGACAATTTACGTCCTTATTTGCGGCCGTAAAGTAGCACTTTTTTGTACTCATCTGTCAAAAAAAAGTAAAACGGCCGCTTCGTTGAATCACGATACCCATGCCTCATTGCAATAAAGTATAATTGATGTGACATAGATTTTATTTCTGTAAACAATAATATCCTTAAGATTTGCGTAAGATGCTATTCAGAAACGTATGTCGTTCTGTGTAATTTGTGGGCAAGCATCGTATGTAGTATATAATCTTATGTATCAACAAAAATAGAATATAATTTGAAAAAAACTGAATTCTTGACAACGTCAAATTGTTTCATTCTTTTAGCATTCGTACGTTACTTTTAGAGTGAGCGCCTAAAAAACGTTGTGTGTACCGTGGCTGTAAAGATTTTTTCGGCCTTTTCTGATATGATGGACCCGGCGTCGCCGTCGCCTCGGCCATCAACAATCAGAGCAGCAGAAAAAAACCTACTTTACAGCCTTGATACACAAATAACTATTAAACATGTTAGGTATTGCCTGCCAGCCCTAAGCCCGGATAAAATGTGAAAAAAGTTAAATGCATAACGAGTGGGACGGTTTGCATGTTAGCAAATTAGCAGTTAATCGTTTTGTATAAACAAATAGCTACATTTTCTTATCCGCCCTTTTTTCGCTGACTCTTTTCTCTTGTCCAAGCCCTTTTTTCATCAGCGCGCTTTTTTCGTGCGACCATATGTCCGCGACCTTTTTTCGCTGGCTCCCATTTTTGGTCGACGTCCTTTTGCTGCACGACCAAATGCTCGCGATATTTTTTGAACGACGTTTTTTATATATCCGCTTGTCGCAGTGATGAGCTTTATAAAATGAAGATTACAGTCATTAGTTTTCTAGAAGAGAAAGTTTGTATTATGGTTCAGAATACTAAAACATATCAACCTCTATTATTCGTTGTTACCAATCCCCAATAGAATGCAATATTATTTGAATACACTGGTTTTCAAGAAAATGTTAAAGAATATTTAAACATATAGAAGGCATTGCTTTCGTAGAACGGCTGCTACACTACTTGCCAATAATGGTGGTGACGTTTTATAATTAAAGAGGCTGGGAGACTGGAAGTCTAGTGAGGTATAAACGCGCACCCTTTTATGCCTTTTATGACTACGGGCTATATTTGTAGTTGGAACGTAAAAGATGAGGTAACAAAATTTATATTCTGCTCGCGGGTAACTTCAAGCCAAGAAAGAATGTCCACGGTTTGCTTTTAAGACGTCTATTTTAATTACTTATAAATTTTGTTGTTATTATACGTAAAGGGGATTTATTTACATCGTATTTTTAAATGCGAGGGATACTTTTCCAGTCGTGGTTGGAACAACGGCAGCTTAGACACGGCCAGTCGGAATACGGCGCCGGGATAATACGGTTGGCGGTTGAATCTCCACGTTTTTGCACAACGGAATTTCTAGCTAAACAAATACTCGGGTTACGGATTCGGGCGGCTTTTGTGTTTTGTGCTAGTGTCTCACTGAAACAGGTAAGTTATTATTAATAATCGGTGGCGGCCGTTTACACCCGCTTTTCAGTTTATTGGTTAGAACTTTTGTCTACGGAGCTCGCTTGTTATAGCATACACAACGGAGTTCATTATTGCGGCTAACGGCTTGGCAAACGACGGAAGTCTGTCTCAATGTGCCCAGGATGCCTGGTGATTGTACTCGTACGGTGATGTCTGGCGAGCGAGCAGTGTATGTATGCGAAGATCTGTGCGTGGTGTTGGCGAGGGTTTTGTGGCGGTGATACTTTGCCTAGATCAGCGTCTATCAGCACGCCCACTACAAAGTGCTATCGAATAGATTAGTTACCCTCGAGGGGTCAGTGATACAAAGCGGCTAGTTTTAAATGGAACAGTTTTGGAGGAAAGCAGCTGCTACCGAATAGATCAGCCACAGTGCTTCTTAGGGTTCGCGGTAAGTAGGTGTCGGCTACTTAGATTATTAACGGGGTATGTTTTAGGGGATTTTCTGGAGATCAAGAGGGTTTTGTGCCACGCCCGTACCAAATTGAATTAGCATTTGCAGTGATCTTTGAGTTAGTACTTACCACGCCCGTACCGAATTGAATCAGCATTTGCAGTGGTCTTTGAGTTAGCGGCGGATAGCTCGAGGCGGTTTCAGATTTGGAGTTCGGGATTCAGAACTAATGCGGACGGAGTTCTCAAGGAATTGTTAAGCTGAGAAGTCAAGTCGGATTAGGAATAGAAGTAAAAGTCGGAGAAGAAGTGCCTTTTCGGCATTACGCTCGCGCTTATATAGGGTGTTTTATCTCAAGCGGGAGAGTGGGCAACGGTTGCATGGAGGTAATTTTAAGTGGAGCGGTGCGCACGACGCTTTTGACGATGCAAATTTTATGCTGTGAGATAATTCTTTCTCGGCTGCAAATTTAAATTATAACATTGTCAGTTTCTTACAGCGGTGGCTGAAAGCTATGTTGATAAATCATTAGATGGAGAAATTAAAGTAGCACAAATGTTATCTACGCAAAGTGTATCAACAATCACCAATCCCGCATTATCACAGCAGGAGGCATCTACAGCTGTTTTTTTCTCACTGTTACAACCGGGGCGTTCTACTTCATCCAGTGTTGATTTACAGTCGGCACACTTTAATATAAGAAAAGAGGAAATAAAATGGTGTTTAAATGTTAACATTTAACGGGAATTCTAGTGTAGGTAACTATTAATTTTTGTGTTTTATTATACTGTATAAGTTGCTCTATTTCTATGTGCGTTGTATTCAAGACCATGAACACCTTAACAATAATGGAGATTGGGTGTAAAGTTCCCTGGGTCTAAACAAACCTTAAAATCTTATAGAAGTACTTTAGTTTTTATTACGTTTTGTCGTTTTTACTAATTACTAGCTGTCCCGGCGCGCTTTGCTACGCCAAATAAATTAACTATATTTTTTTTTTCCACGTCATACTTAGAAAACGGACGTTTCTTCTCTACAAATAGTAAGGAAAATTAGTTTTTCCTCACTAGCGAGGAAAATAATGCCGTGTTACAAAAATGCCTCTTTAAAAAATGTAAGAATGTGTTATTAGAACTATATGCGCCTAGTAGTTAGTTAAACAATTTAATTTAGTATTTAATAAGGTTTGTTTAATTAAATATCTTATATTTCGACTCTTAAAAATTGCTATCCTACATTTATTGGTTAGAATTACGCTACTGCGCTGTGGCAGATTGAGACCACGCCGATACTACAGAATACTGTAGCGAGACTATTGGTTACGTTTACAATATTACTTCTTTCATTGGGTTGTTTTTTAGGGAATGTCGTGAAAAAAATGTTGTGTCTAACACATGAGGAAAGCCTTTTTCCACTCTCACTCTAATGCCTCCCTCGCAACGCTCGTGAGGCAACTCAAGCTCGAGTGGAAAAAAGAATCTCTTTCCTCACTTGTTGGACAAATAACTATTTCACTTTCTGTTATGTATGTATACGGGGTTCTTCTTTTCCAATTACACATTCTATGTTCTATGTGTAATTACCAGAAAAAAATGTCAAAGCATTTTTCATGTCCTAGCTAACCTGATAAAAAAAATAAATAATTCTAACCCAATTTGTGCAGATTTGTGTATAACGCGGTATAACTGGTTGCCTATATCGCACCAATGATTTAATTTTTTTTTTCATTTAAAAGTACACATAAGGTAAATGTGTAACTAAGAAAGAAGAACCCGGTATATATAGTTACATTTAATTAAGTTAAGTTGGTAACGACAAACAGCGATTGCAAATGACTGTAATGTAATTTGTGGTTAGGTTATTATTATTAGGTTATTATTGATAAAGAACCCAAAGTTAAATACATAACAGTGGCGACGAGGTACGTGAAATTTGAAATATCTCAAATAACAATCGTTATCCGAATACAAAAACAACATGACGTTTATCGGAGCAATAGAGAAATTTAACACAAAAAACGACAAATGGCCAATTTATCAGGAACAACTGGAACAGTTTTTTGAAGTAAATACATTAATGGATTCCGAGGGAAATAAAAATAGAGTAGCTGCGCTCCTAAGTTTAATCGGACCAGACACATACATAATTCTCTGAGACTTATGTACACCAACCCTACCGAAGAAGAAAACCTACGAACAGCTGTGCAACATTCTAAAAGGTCATTTCTCTCCAACCACCTGCGTATACAGAGAAAGAATCGTTTCTATGTAGCAACAGGATGACAACGAATCAATCAAGGCATGGTATGCTAGAATACACAATCTCGCAGTGAATTATGAATTTGAGAACAACTTGGTCAGCGTATTAGCAGACAAATTCGTATGTGGGTTAAAAAAAGGCAAAATAAGAAACATGTTATGTGAAGAAAAGGTTTTAGAATAAAAGCTAACAAATGCGATTTCTTCCAAATGGAAATCGATTACTTGGGCCATACTATTACGAAAGATGGACTCAGAAAAACATGGACAAGGTAAAAGCCATCTTGAAAGCTCCCACACCAAAAAACCACACCCAAATAAAAATTTTGCGGGTTTAGTAAATTATTATAGTAAGTTCGTTCCTAACATGTCAACAATAATGAAACTAATTTATGAGCTCTTAAAAAATGATAACGCATACGAATGGAGCAAGGATTGGGAAAACTCCTTCAAAGACGTAAAAAGGATCATCGCTTTTGATAGTGTGTTAACTTACTTTGATCCAAGTAAATCAATAATTTTGGCTACGGACGCAGTGCAAGAAGGAATTGCAGTGGCATTATCACACAAGATACCAAACGGTGACACCAGACCAGTGTTATTTATTTCAAGAACCTTATCAAGCGCTAAAATCTTTTGCGCCATGAAGAAGCTGTACCATTACTTAATGGGTCAGAAATTCATCATCCAAACTGACCATAGACCATTAATAACATTGTTTGGGGAAAAATACGCGATACCACCTATGACGTTCAATAGAATACATAAATGGGCACTTTACTTATCAGGTTTAACATACACCATCGTTTATGTAAAAGGCACTGATAATGTAGTTGCTGACATGTTAAGTCGACACCCAGTTAAAGGTACCGCAACAGACCTTGAACCGGATGAAGAAGGAGACCTAAACATGATTATGTCAGAAGGAATTTCAATAGATAGTACAAGAATAAGTAGTGAAACACTTAACATCAAACGACGATCAACTTATTCCTATTTTATAAGGAAGAATGAAATAACTTGCAAAACAAGATTGTTTATTGTAAAGATACAGAGTCATAATCCCAAATAAACTCCGCTATCAATTGTTAGACGAACTACATTCGAGCCATTTAGGAATAGTAAAAATGAAGTCAATCGCAAGATCGTATTTCTGGTGGCCGAAACTGGACAAAGACATCGAGAATGTTCCAAATCATGCTTGCCGTGCTTGAAAACATCTAACGAACCACAAGTATCAACAACTACACCGTGGTTTTGTCCAAATTAACCGAATGAACGAGTTCACATAGATTTCTTAGGGCCCATCGACAATCGCAATTATTTAATAATGCAAGACACCTACTCGAAGTGGTCAGAAATATACGAAATAAATTCAACAACATCCGAGTCGACAATTACAAAAAGTAAGAGAATATTGCACCAAATATGGCATCCCAAAGACGATAGTGTCGGACAATGGTCCACAACTAGTGTCCAAAGAATTCAAAATTTTTTTAAACAAAAAGAAATCAGACACGTGACAATAGCACCATATTTAAGAAAGGGCTTCAAACTGCTTTAATAGACAAAAAAAACAAAAACACCCTAAGGGAAGCAGGTATTTGCTAGGATACCAAAACGCAAAACATTGTACTACTAATGAAACTCTCACATTTTTAATGATTGATCGGAATCTTTGAACCGTATTCGATTTAGTAAGACCAAATACTACCGAAAAAATCAAAAGGAAGCAGAAAACGAATATGAGGGTTAAACAAATAAAAACGAGAGACAAAAAGGATCACACTTTGCAAGAAACGCAATGTTTCAAAGAACAAGGCAACAGCAATCAACACACAGAATGGAAAAGACACCTAATAGGAATACGAGCTATTCAGTGCAAAGTAATGCTCCAAATACTGATCAATAAGAAAGCATTCCTAGAAGCACACCCTTATTCCAACCCCTACCAGACAAACTCAATGCTAACCGATACGCATTAGACAGACCGCAAAGACAAACAAAATTACCTACTAGATTAGACCATTTTGTAACCAGTTGAAAGCTATAATTAGGTTTTAGGTTGTTATTAGTAATACGAGTGTCAAAGAAAGGGATGTTATATAATATGTATATAATATAGTTACATTTAATTAAGTTAAGTTGGTAACGACGGACAGCGACTGCAAATGACTGTCATGAACGCTCCTATAAATAATGTAATTTGTGTAGTTCTGCATAAGAATAAAATAATAAAGCAGTCAAACAGTGATTAGGTTATTATTTATAAATAACCCAAAGTTAAATACATAGCACTTTCACTCGGCGTTCGTTTACCGCGCGTTGTTGACGATCAAGAATGCGAACTCAAATGTGCATCGATATGTCAAGTGCCAAGTCGATCGATATGTCAAGTCGATCACAATAAGAACCGTTGCGTGCATACATTCGCATTCAATCAACATCTCATTCATCTGATTTTAACCTATTTCCTCCCGAAGAGAAGCGAAAACCAATCACTGATTTTCAAAAAATCATATCTCCGAAAGTATGCGTCCGATCGCAAAATTTTTTTTGTTGGAAAAGTACATCTTGTGGCTACCTTCGCTCCTAGATTTCGACCTCCTCAAAAACATGCACACCCACTGTGCGACAAAAAACGGCTAAAGTAAATTTTGCGGATTTTCGCGATTTCCGAGAGAGTTTTCAGCTATTAAGCCAACACTTGAAGCCCCTTGTTCGACTGCTAATAGTTTTAAAATCTAAAACGACCTTAAACATATCTATATATACTAAGTGACATAGAAAGAAGAACACCCAGTAATAATGAATATTTTGTAAATTTTTTTTTGGGAATATATTTGTTTATATTAAGATAAAAATAGATCAGTTTTTTAGCCATATTGCCCTAGCGGTTGTTTTGTTAACCTCATTCAAAAACACTTACGATTAAGTAGCCCTAAAACAATAAATTAAGCATTTAAAAGTACAGTTGTCATTTAAGCGATTTAAATTGCATTTCAAAGAGCTTCTTTAATTCAATCGCAATGCCTTCAGTGCGAAGACGCTATAATTTTCGGCAATTAAGCGAGTTTGATAGGGGTAGAATTGTGGGATTGCGTGAGGCTGGTTTGTCTATGAGAGATATAGCCGCTAGAACGCAACGGAGTTTAAACACTGTGGCAGTCTGTGTTTGGGCATGGAACCAAGAAGGCCGTACACGAAGAGCGAGAGGTACAGGACGTCGTCGAAGAACCACAGAACGCGAAGATCGCTGTCTTAGACTATTGGCTTTACGGGACCGCTTCTCTTCTACACGGGCGATTGCGGACCAGTGGTTTGAAGAACATGGAAGACCGATTGGGATGCGAACCGTTTATAGACGGATAAGAATCTTTGGGCTCTTTTCATACCGTCCCCTTTTTGTGCTACCACTGACTCCAGAGCATCGACGTTATCGTTTAGCGTGGTGTAGAGAACGGGCAAATTGGGACCAAGAATGGAATTCAATTGTCTTTAGTGATGAATCCAGATTCTGTTTGGGTATGAATGACGGTCATGCAAGGGTGAGAAGACGGCACGGTGTAAGACAAGATCCCCAATTTTCTGTGAATAGACATGTGCACCACACAGTTGGAGTTATGGTATGGGGAGCTATTGCTATTGGAAGTAGGTCACCTTTGGTCTTCATTAGAGGTAACATGACCGCTGCGCGCTACATCCAGGAGGTCGTAGACCCCCATATTGTACCTTATGTTCAGACCATCCCTAACAGCACATTCCAACAAGATAACGCACGACCTCATGTTGCTAGGGTTTCTTTGGCTCATTTTGAAGCCAATCAAATTGCTTTGTTGCCTTGGCCACTAAGATCTCCCGATCTTTCGCTCATCGAGCACATCTGAGATATTATGGGAAGAAGATTACTCAATTCACCTCACCCTGCACAAACTCTAGCGGCATTGCAGCATCAGTTACAGATAGCATGGGATGAGATACCTCAAGAAGAAATCGATCACCTCATTAGAAGTATGCCCAGACGTGTTAATGAGTGCACAAGACTTCGTGGTGGAGCAACACATTATTAAGTTTTTTGAAGAAGTTAACAATTTAATTTTTATCAAATTGTGATCGTTTACTAATCTAATTCGTATACACTAGTATACCAAAAATTGTTCAAATAAATTCATTATTACTGGGTGTTCTTCTTTCTATGTCACTTAATATATATATAATTAGTACTTACTTATGCAAATCCACACATAAACCTTCACACATGTTGTCTCGACTAAACTTATAGTACGTTCTATGTATGAATATAGGATCCATTAATTAAAATATTGGTTATTTATATACTAAGTGACATAGAAAGAAGAACATCCAGTAATAATAAATATTTTTTAAATTTTGTTTTGGGAATATATTTGTTTTTCCACTACTAGCTGTGAAGTGGACAATTATTGCGTCTCCTAGCCAACTGAGAAGTTGAATTTCTCTATTAGTGGTTAATAATTTTTTCTATTGTTGACCTAGGTTAATAATAGACAATTTCAAATTTTTGAGAATCTAAGAATAGTTGTTTAACAAAAACGAGTGAAACATAATTTTGTATATCCAGGAGATTATCTCTAACGTATTTGCTGCTTAAAATTACCTAGCACGATAAAATTATTTGAATAAAAAATGCCATTAGTTTAAAATTCGCGCCCCCATCCCATAACCGCAAATACATAACCTGAATTTATTTATTTATTAAATATGGTGGCAGAATCAGTTTCTTCAGGTTTCCCAAAGAAGATTTAACCAGGCGAGTTAAGTTACATCAAGAATTTTAAGTAAATTACAAACATTTGGTTGTAGGTGTTTTGAATGGTTAACAGAATCTGGAAGGTCCGATCTGTTGCATAAAAAAATCGACTCTAAAAACTTAACGAGTATGTGGTGAACACTTGCCATTCCTAAATGAATTACAAGTGTCAATTTCTGAAACCCAATATTCAAATGATGCAAGGTATATTGGCGAAGCAATAAATGCCCGTTAACATCTCTAGCTATACCAAAACTACTCAAGCTTGCAGCTCAAATACTCTTAGGTAAAGAAAATTATGGAGAAACATTCTTAAATTGTAACGTAAAAAGAAAGCACTTCAATTGAAATTAACATCTTCCGATTACTTCCCGAAAGCAGAGCACAAATTGTGACAGCCCAAGTGGACTTAAAAAATAAACCAGTAAGAAGCAGGAGATATACAGAGGAATACAAACAATTTTCACTAAAATTATATTTTACGAGCCCCAAAATGTTAATTTTAAAGTAGGTTTTAAATTTTTTCCAAGCTCAAACTGCTACGTGATCATGGTTAGAGTTATATATAAACAGTTAAACAACCCTTGTGATACTTCTTTACAAATACGATATGCAAAGGTGACAAATTAAATTTAATAGTATTAGACTGCATAGAAAAGCTACAACTGCAATGCGGTGCCAATGTTAAGCCAGTAGTAAACTTTTTTGAAACCTAATTAAAAGAATAGATGTATCATCGGAAAAACCATACCTTCTCGTAAACTTTAAGAAAATCTATTATTTCTTCGATGTCCCCTATTTATTGAAGTCGGTGCAAAATAACTTGATTAAATACGATATCATTTTTAATAACAAAAAAGCATCTTGGAAAGACATTAAAAATTTCTACATGTCAGGCAAATCTAAAACGCTGCGATTGGCTCCTAAATCAACTAATTTACATATTACTCCGAATAATTTTCAGAAAATGACGGTGGAATATACCACACAAGTGTTTAGTGAATCAGTTGCAGTTGGTTTATCAACGTATGTAGCTTTTAATGCTTTTTGATTTATTTGCATTCCTGTGCTACTTGATTTTTACAAGAAAAATGTTTATTTTTTTTTTGGCTTAAATTGGCTAGTAGTGGAAAAAATAGTATATACACCATGGTTGTATGTATGTAAATAACTATTGTAATCAGTAATTCTAATAATTAACTGAAATAAAATGTTTAAAACATACAGAAGAATTTTTCTGATTGCTTTCAGAAAAATCTTATTTTTTAATGGTGTTTAGCCGTTTCTCTCTCAACATCTCTGTTAATGCAGTCAAATGGGGTCGATGTTCGTTGATTTTTATAACGTAAAATCGCCTGGATGCGAAAAAACTGTATACTTGTACTTTATCCTTAGAACTTTATCACGTAACCCACTACTTACACAATTAATAATACAACAAAACGAAAACATATTAAATCGATTTCTAAAGCCATACGAGAAACCACAGATAAATATATCTTACAGATAGTCCATGCAATAGGACATATTGGCAGTTAGCACAGATACACAAATTAACGTTTCCTTTAAAATATGTACTGTGTCAAGTATTGATAATAGATATCGCTGTAGGTAAAATAATTGTGAATAGCAAAAACGCACACAAGTTAGTGCATCATACTTTGACACTACTGCATTACAGAGGGTACTGTTGTAAAAGCAATGTTATCTTTATGAAAGCACAAATAAATACAGGTATATTTATTTGTCATGAATTATAAAGCGTTGATTGAAGTTTCTTCAAACGTTTGTTGTTTTCGTTCATGGAAAATTTACATAGTTTTTATGATTTTTTATGATTTTTATATCAATAATTTAATACAATTTTACATTTACTTTTGTATTTTTAGATTACATATGTAACGGCGAGTAAATCGCCCACTAAATTTTAAATCAACCTTCGGGCATATTTCTAGTTACGCGACTCTTATTTCTTATCGCAATTCTTTGCAGGTGTTTGGAATCTAAACACAGTAGAACCATTGTTTATAAAAGTATTAGTACAACTTAAAATCTCGACCAATACTTTTTTGTACTATAATAATAATAAAGTGTTCATGACAATTATTCTAAAATTAATTAAAACTATCTAATATTAGTTTAATACATAATAATAAGAAATGCTTATTGAAATGAAAACAATAATAAATTTGAAATTAGAGATTTAAACACATAAATAAGGCAAACGATAATAATTTTGATATAAATAATTTCACAAAGAAAAATTTTTAATAAATCAATTAATTTATTATTGGTATAAAATTAGGAAGAATTTAATATAAGCCTCATGAAGTCAGTTTGATGTCTTAATAACAAATCAGGGTTAGCTGTTCTAATATAAACAAACTTGTTTGAATAATTGTAATTAAATTGTATGAATTAATTCTTTATGTTCTAAGAATTGATTGTTAAATGATACCTACCTAAGTGCTTACCAATAGAAGAACTAATACCACAGCTAAAAGATATATTTATCTGTGCTATACTAAATAATTTTAATTAATTTCAGAATAATTTTTATGATGACTGTTTATAATTACCTATTACAGGGTGTATCATGACAAGATTCCATTAGGAGTTTATGGAGTAGTAGTATCCGAATTCAATTCTAAAAATTCACTAGGTTTCGGTATAGGATTTAACTGAAAAAAATGCTGTACCGGAAGTAACCACCAACTTATTTTTGAAATAAGACATCCTAAATATTTTTATATTTTCAAATTCTGCGTTCAATTTTAAGTTGACTATATGTATTATCTCTTATACCTATCATTAGCCATTTTCGAATTATTCGTGTTTTTTTGAAAAAAATTGACATATGAACTACACTTTTCATACCAATGTTACTTGAAGCCGTTCGAGAACTCCAACAAATTAGATACGTGATTTATTTGAGCAAAGATTCCTTAGATATAAATTACAACAGTCATACTGCTCTACTATACACAGTGTTCGAATTCGGTTACGATTTTTCGAATGATGAAGGGTTAAAAATTGATTTTTTAAATAGAATGCCTTACTTTTCATTACATAATGTAATGAAACATAGGTTGTTTTATTTGAAAAAATTAATTTTTTTTGTTTGAAGAATCATACACGAATTTTGAACAATCTGTATGTCAGGGCAGCATGATTGTACTAATTTATATCCAAAGAACTTTTCTCCAATCAATCACTTATCTAATTTGTTTGAGTTCTCGAACGGCTTCATATCACGTTGGATTGAAAAATGTGGTTCATATGTCAATTTTTTTCAAAAAACATAAATAATTCGGAAACGGCTAAAGATAGGTATAGAGACTAATGCATGAAGTCAACTTAAAATTGAACGTAGAATTTGGTAATATAAAGATATACAGGGTGTTCTATTAAAAAAGGTGATGGTTACTTGTGGTACAACCTAGAGCGCAAACAAGAAACCAAATTTTTTTTCAGATAGAGCTTATGTCGAAACCTTGTGAAGAAAATTTTCAAAATTAAATTCAGACTTCCCCATAAACTTTTAATGGAAACTCGTCAGATACACTCTGTGCAGTTGCTACTAGTGAATTTATTAAAATAAAGATATTGGTCCATATCTTAAGTTGTCTAATTGATATTATCATCGAGTTTTTTTATGTTTTATTTTATAAATATAAATACTACTAGAAATAAAAATCAACGTAGTGGAAGAAGTATAGCATCCAGAAATTAGTTTTCAGTGCCCCAATGAAAAAAAATGTAATACCTAGGAGTAACAATTCTGATTCAAGATTTAAAAACAGCATTGGACGTTGTTCTCTATCTTAACGACAACCTGAAAAACCTTCAAATTTTATATAGAAAAGAACGTTAAATAACATTTTTAGACATGACAATACAGCTAAGCATAACTTTATTTAATTTAAAAATTTATTTTTCGCATACTGTATGAAAGTTACAGTTTTTTATACGATAAATCATAATGAAAGTGATACTTTGTTTTCACTTTTAAGATTACTTATCTAGTAGTAGGTATAGCCTTTATCACTTGTTGTACAAATAACGTACGAAAAAGGGTCTAAACAGCTTCACAGAAAGATTTCTGCTAGCTTATTTTGAAATGAAATCCAAAACGCGTAAGTTGTCAATTCTTTGGTACTCATTTCGTATTTAAACAATAAATCAACCGGATATATAAAACCTAAAACGTTTTCCCGGAAAGAAATCTATATGGGGTTGTTGGATGGCGGAGCTTAATAAATCCACCAACTTTCAAATTGGTGTCTTTTGGCAGTTATGGAAGGAACAGATGGACAAATAAGCTCATAGAATTACGGTTCTCTTCCTCAAATTTTGTTTTTCACCTTTTCGAACATTTCCAAGCGATTTAGCAATTTAAAACTTTTCAAAATTTTTCATTAACACAATAGTTTCCGTATATGATGTAGAAGTAATGACACATTACTTATTTTATTCACAATGGAATAGTGACGAATGAAATGATACAATCAAAGGAAACAACACTAGGTATTTTATTTACAAAAATATGTATGTAGTAAAAGTACTAGTAGTTTATTTCGTGACCAGTGGTATTAAAATATTTACAATATAAGTATACATATACATACAAAAAAGAACGGAACAAATATATAAAGAATACAGTTTTAAATTAAAAACAAGGAACACGTAATCTACATAAGTCAATATATCACAAAAATATTTTAAATATACTAAATTATTTTTTTTAAATTGTAGACAAATTTTGAAAGGGTAGAAATAATTAATAAAATATTACCATACAAAAAGTCGAAAGGTTTATAACAATAGCCAGATCCCGACAGTTATAAATTTATTCAAACAAAAATGAGAACTATAACTACAAAAAGCATTAGCTAATTTAAGTCCAGTGATACAGTATCTCACTGTAGTGAGTTTAACCAATGATTCAGGGTTGTCTAGATTAGGCCCATTTTCAAATGGGTTTGGTTACTAGTGAAAACATAGTCATCTTTACTGAAATTACTTATAGGATTGTTTATATCACAATCAACATTTTCTACCGTAGGATTAGGTTTATCATCTTTTTGTGTTTTAATAAATTTGTGCGGTGCGTCCATAGCTATCCCTAATTAAATATTCAGTTTAACGCCGTTTCGATATGTTTTATATATGTACACCCCAACTATTTTACATACCGAAATATACTCGGAGATATAAATTGGCCAATACATATGCCACTAGCGTTCAAACTATTAAAACAATGAAACATAATAAACTAATGATACTAAGAATTTCTTACTTATTTTTTAGAATTTTTAATTTAGAACGCGATTTTACTTCATCTACCTTGTAACTACTTCTCCATTTACATTCTTTGAAAATTCTTACTTTTATTAACATGTCTAATAAATAATTTTTATGAAGAGAGCAGTAATCTAGGTTACGTAAAATATCGGTGATATGTTTCTTCTGAATCTTTTTAATAATAAATGTTTTTAAAAGCAGTCTATCTGGATTTTTGTTGAAAATATCATTAAATACATCTAAACTTTTTCTACAAATTGTATTAAAGAGTCACTAGGCTTACGTAACCCAACCGATGTTGGAAATAAATTATCATAAGTTCTATTTATTATCAGTAATTCCTTTTTATTGTTTAATTTGCTATTTCTTACCAAGACTTTTTCACAGTTGTCACATTTAAACTTATCAAGACAACGTTTTGCTAGATATCCAGCAAAGTATGCTGTTGCACAATCTTCAAGTTTAATTTTTGCCTTCTTGTACTCGTAGTTGGTGGTGATGAAGAAGAACTTGAACCACGATCATATATTTCCGATAAAACTTCAATTTCTTCCTGGTTAGGTGCCTCTGTTGGAACATCGGTCAATAGGAGTTGATCATCATCAACTTCACAATTTGCAACTTCGCTTGGAATCAATAAACTTGATATTGCGTTAATGCGGAAGCTTGTTCTTAACGTCCTAACTGTAGGATTTCTATTAAAACCACCACGTTGTCGAAAGACAGAAAATAAATTTTCTAACGCATCTTGATTAAGTCTGGCAGTTAAAATGAAGGTATTGTTTAAGTTCACTTCTTCTTGAAGTAGTAATACAAATGCATTGATAGTTTGAATAATGCCATCAAAACAGGGAGGTCTAGAAACAATTCCTTTCTTGTCAATTTTTTTAATTTTGTACATAACAGATTTTGTGTCTTGTAAAACTTGTGTACCCAGATTATTACTATTTGAAAGGGCTGATCTGTATGGATTTTTGTCATACATTCTACGGCTGTTTAAACAATCAAAAGTTTTGTCCATTATTGCTACAAATTTTGCCGTGTTTCTTGCTGTTTTGTTTTTAATTGTCCGGTAGCAATGCCTGTTTCTATAGCGGCTGCAACACTATGACTAAAAACTTGAGTTGCAAGCTTCACCGACATCTTTTGGAAAGAGTTTGGCGAAATATGAGCGTCTGTAAGCTTACAAAGAGCGCGAGCACTAAAACTATTTTTGTCTATAAAATATACGTCACTAATGTCTTTAAAACTAATTCTTTCATTGTCTAAAATAAAGTCTCCTGAAAGCAAATTGTTTCTTATGCTTTTAAATATGTGAGGTACATCATGTGCTGCTAATACTTTTTGTTCTTTAAAATAAAAAAAAGGTTTATCTTTTGTGACACCCAACTGCTTAAAAGCAGAAACATTTGGTGACCCTTGATCACAAATTATAATTTTAGGAAATAATCCACAGCTAAATAGCTTTTCTATAGCAGTTTTTAACAAAATAACCAAGTTATTAGATGAAACACCGGTATGAGCTACAAAATAACCAAATGGTAACTTCCAGTTACTGTACAATCCTCTAGCCATAAACACCAAAACTTTTTTAGCCACTTTCGTACTTCTTCCTAAAATTCCTAGATCTTCAAATCCTTCAATGAAATCCATGGCATTAGAATATTCCAATGAACTTTTGATGTTCATTTCATCAAAGCAGACAACACACGTACGTTCTTGGGTAGTCATACAATTAACTTTTAGTCGAATTTGATGTAACAACTTCGGACTAAACCCAGGTCTGAACTGAGATGAACCAATCCATCGCCTAATATTACTAATGCTAGGCAAAACTATATTTTGTTTCCTTAAAAATTTATAAGTTGTAGGGGATTTGTAATACAAAGAAATTGCAAAATCTATTTCATCTTTTAACCATTTTGATTTTTTTCGATGTTGGAGTTGCATTCTTACAAGAGCACGTCGTTGTGGAAACGGAATGTTATTAATAAAGCTAATATCATTAAAATGGGTAATTGCTTTCATTTTTAATATCTTTTTTTAATTTAGAAATTTGTGAGTTTTTGTTTTTATCATTTTGTTTTTAGTTTCTAATAAACTTCTTAATTTTTTTTCCTGGGAGAATCAATCTCGGATCCAAATAGTTTTCTTTTATTATGCCTTAATGATGATAATGGTAACGATGTTACATCAATTAAAAAGTCTTGGGTTTGTGGACTAACCGTAGGAGTTTCATTATCGTCTGAATTTTTAAACTCTGGTTTCGATTGAGAGGAGGAGATGAAGTTGGAAAAGTTGGTGTGTAAACTTTCTTAGAAGTCATGACTTTTAAAACTTCAGGTGAAGATTCAGATGATACATATTGGGATTTGTACGATAATGGCACGGAAGATTTCAGCAAACGTTTCTTGTCAGGTTTTGTGAATGATTCAGTTGTAAAGTGACATTCACAAACATAACGATTTCTTAAAGTCTTGGGATCTAAAGTTGCAAGTCTTGCGTTTCCTGAAAATCATATTTTTAAAATATACAATTGTGCACCAAAAGAACGCACATCGTTTAATATTGTTTCGTCACATTTGTTACTGAATGTTCTAGCTTTGTACTACATTGTTCCATAGTAACACTGTTTCAACTCAAATAGTTTTCGAATAAAGCAGAAAAACTACTTTTTCAACTGGGACCCATTTTTTCAAAAATGTAACATTTCGATACTGTTCTACATTTTTCTAAACATTGTTCCAAAAAACAAATCCGTAACTTAAATTATGGCCCACAAATGAAAAAAAACAATTTTTGAGTTTGCACCCTTATTTTAAATATGGGCAATTCCGATACTGCTCTACATTATTTTAGTTTTTACTAAATATTTTTCCAGAAAAACAAATCCGTAACTCAAATTATTATATTAAAAACAATTTTAAATTTGGAAACTTTTTGATACTGTTCTACATTGTTGCAGTCGTTGTAAACATTGTTCTGTAGCTCAATTTATGGGTTCACCATTTTTTCGAAATCTCAAGTTTGTTTTTAACCCCCCCCCCATTAACAATTGAATTATCTAATAAAAATTAATCAAAAACCAAATTATTAACCAATATTACTTAACAGCTACCTCTATGGGTTTTTAACACGAGCCACCTTGTGGAGTCGCCAATGCTCATGCGCATGTCATTCCCATTTTTCTGTCATTGTCAAAACGAAACGCAACGCATGTAGCAAAGCAAAAGCGTCGTAGGTACAAAGATTCAACTCATTATTGTCCCGCTTGAAGATAAAATAGTACATGTTATTCAGAGTAGAAGGTCTTTTTGTGCTTCACCACAAAAAAAAACACAAAAAGACCCTAAAAACCTACTTCTACTCTTAATAATATACCTAATCTACTATTTTTTGTTGTTATTCTAAAACTCTTTGAGTTGAAACATGTTACTTTGGAAATTATGTAGTACAAAGTGAAAACAAACAGTGACAACTTTTAAAATTAAATATTTTGAGAAAGGGGGTGCAAACTTTATGAACGTCAATAGTTGCCCACGAGTAATAATTAAATCTCAAAATTAAATTTCACTTATTTAAAAGCAAGAAGCTGAAACTTGAAGAACTAAAATTTTTTATGTAAGTACTTGTTAATTCTAATTAGTAAAAAAAAAATAATCGTACTACATTGACAAACTTTTGATATTGAAATCGTCCGTATTTCTGGGCTTATAACGAGTGGATTTTTAAAGTCCGTCCTCAACAACAATTGTAGGGTGGTGGTAAGTTTACTCTGTGCTAGCACAAAATATCAACTTCGACGCCGGATTTTAAAAATACTCATTTCCTACTCTTGAACAATAATGTGAAATAAAAAATGCTTTTTCGAAATAATTGATGGTGCACTCTACAGATAAAACATAATTTAACATATATACACAAATAAAAATTTACTACACACCCGAATTAGTGATCCATTTTTGATAATTTGTTGTTGGAAATCGGTAAAGTTTTAAGCCGGGATGACTTCTAGCTGATTTTCGACAGTTAATGTATTGGCACATATTTCCACTTGCAGAAGTCATGATAAAAATGTTCACTAGCTGACTTACTATTTTGAAAATGATATTTCGTAATAACACTGGGAATAATTAATTTATAGACAATTATTGTACACGGTGAACTATCACTACATTCACTCAGGTGAAAATATTGGATGTCACTAAAAAATATTTACTTCCAGATTTATACATAAAAAAAAAAAAAAAAAAAAAAAAAAAAAAAAAAAAAAAAAAAAAAAAAAAAAAAAAAAAAAAAAAAAAAAAAAAAAAAAAAAAAAAAAAAAAAAAAAAAAAAAAAAAAAAAAAAAAAAAAAAAAAAAAAAAAAAAAAAAAAAAAAAAAAAAAAAAAAAAAAAAAAAAAAAAAAAAAAAAAAAAAAAAAAAAAAAAAAAAAAAAAAAAAAAAAAAAAAAAAAAAAAAAAAAAAAAAAAAAAAAAAAAAAAAAAAAAAAAAAAAAAAAAAAAAAAAAAAAAAAAAAAAATTTTTAAAAAAAATTAAATTTTTAAAAAAATTTTTTAAAAAAAATAAAAAAAAAAAAAAAAAAAAAAAAAAAAAAAAAAAAAAAAAAATAAAAAAAAAAAAAAAAAAAAAAAAAAAAAAAAAAAAAAAAAAAAAAAATAAAAATTTAAAAAAAAAAAAAAAAAAAAAAAAAAAAAAAATTTTTTAAAAAAAAAAAAAAAAAAATTTTTTATAATTTTAAAATTAATAAAATACTATATGTAAGAGTTTATTAAACCTTCGTGTTCGGTATTTTCATTCAATCGTATCAGTTACCATAAAGTCTGCCGTAATTCTTTACAGGTGTCTCGGCATGTTTAAAATGTTTATTTAACTTATTCAATTAACTTCTGTCGTATAAATTTAAACACTAATCAATGGATTTCATTATCTTTGGTTATTTGTTTTAGTTTGTAAATATTATGAATGAAAGTATAGAACGAAATTTTTTTTAGTATAAATACTATAATGAAAAAATTATGTAATTTTATTGTTATTTTGTTGGGGTGCGGATAAATGTTGAAAACAGCAATAGGTGTTAGTTTCTTTTATTGACAACCTTTAAAAATACTCGGAATTTATGCAGAACTTTGAGTAATATTTTTTATCCGGAACGTACGCTTTTTTTGTAATTGAACTTTACTTAAAAGGTAAAGAGACAATATTTGTAAAATAATTAGGTTGTAATTTTAATTTACTGTAACGCTTTAAAAATTTTATTATATTGTATCTACAATGCTAGAAGCTGTTCAATTGTAATTGAATTCGTATGTTTGCATTGATTGGTTTGTTTGGTTCTGTGCTATAATGTAAGAAAGGAAACTGTAGTGAATTTTTACAAGAGCCATCTGTATACAAATAGTTGAGGTATCTATAGCGCTACTACAACGCCAATGTTAAAAGTGAGCCGCTTCCAAACTATTTCCAAATCGCCGACAAAAACTGACGTCCAATTTATTAGATACGGTGGTACATCTGTAAGGTATTTTATCTGTGGAGAAACTAAAGGTTTATTTTATGGTTATGTTTAATTATGTTGACGAACAAAGTCGCAATACATCAGTTTCGAGAAAAACGCTATTTAATCTTTAAAATGTTATTAAAAACAAAACTAAATTAAACAAGTAAATTATTTCGGAAAAAAATATACACCAACGCACTAATAAACGTCAGAACCATATAGGGAATATTTAAAAAAAAGATAACAAATTACAACCAAATAAAAACGATCGCAGTTCACACGTATAACCCATGATACAACTTTTTCTAGGTATGATACTCCGCCGGCTTAAACGCGTTCAACTCGCGCATGACGTCACGCTGATCCCTCAATACCCGTAAAACACATTAGGATAGGTTCAGCTTAAGACGATTTAACTTAATATTTTATTTGTAAGAGGTTTTTAAAGCACTATGAAGGTATATGTAATTAGTATTGATTAAAATGAACACAAGTGCTTTTTATTTTATAATAAATAGTATCTATTAATGTTACCTACCTGTGGAAAAAAAATAATTAAGATATTTTGTCTAGCTAGGTGATAATAAATATAATAAATAATAATAAGTAATATAATATAATAAATATCCACAACAACAAACATCTACTTAATATTAACACACGAAACAATAAAATTAATAAATGTTTGGCAAATGTAGAAAATAATTTTACTTTAATTATAAAAATATAAGTCAACACGATACGCAAATTGATATATACATATTTTAGATGTAGAAGATAATTAAACGCTAATACAATAATAAAAATAAATAATACTTTTCAAAAATAACGGATCCAACATTCGTTTATAAGAAATTATTTAAATTTTTTTTGCAATTACGTTATTTTTTCATTAATCAAAGTTATCAAACACATCATTATGTAACTTTGTGTGCAACGGTAAAGAAAAACAATTTTTTTCTGTGGTTCGTTCCGTGTTTATAGTAACAAAAACAAAAAGTAAAAGGTATTAAAAAAACATTTTTTTATCATTGTGGGTGCAATTGATTTTTAGTAGATAAACTAAACGTGATTTATTAATCTGTGCTCAATGGAGGCGTTCAGGCGTTGATAATAATTAATATTTAACAACATATTTTTTCAACTTATACATATATGAGAGTATACTTTTCTAATGATTGCCATAGTATCAAACTGAAATTTTAATTTCTTGTACTATTAATTAAATTGGCTAAAGAGAAAACTTATAAATTCAAGTATTCATGTATATACTCCAACCAACCCCTTGATTGATTTTGATCAAAACTTTGTATATAAATTTTGAGCCTTTTATGTTTAAAAACAAGCATTTCCTGCAGAACTCCACATCGTTCCGATACTAAGAAATGAAACTTGACAGGCTCGAAAAAGCAAAAAGAGGAAAATTGCGTGTTGTAGAAAAAACTGTTCAAGTAACAATTAATGTCGATAGTAATATCTCGGTAATTACTTATTACATGCAAAATAGTTTAAACAAAAGTTGTGTACAACTTTTATTTAAAGAAAAATTGTAGAAAATTAATATTTTTAAAAAATAATCCAAAAATAAGAATATCTGTGTAGGTTATGTGCCCTTTTGGCTAGATAGATTTTTTCCAAAAACTAATTTTGCAAAATTATAAATAACACCTACGTGCCAAGTTTAATAAAAATCGGACCAGTGGTTTGTCCGGAATTTTTTTTGCTTCATTGTATTATACTAACTCTAATTCTTCGGAAAAAGTGAAAAAAAAGGGGGGTTAAAATTTTCGGTTTAGAAACTGTCGCATAACTCCCCATCTTATATATAAAATGTGGAGTAAAAAATGTTATACTAATTTAAATTTAAATTTTAGAAGTTTTGAATAACAAGTAAAGTTACTTGTATTATTTTTTTAGGTATGAAATATTAGTGAAATATTACGAGATCCGTTTAAAAAATTTTTGACTTTTTCTAAAACTTTTCATAGCAATTATGAACAAACCTTGAAAAATGAAGTATATCCCATTTGGGCCAATCATAAAGATAATCTAATTTTGAATACATTATGCGTACTATATAAATTAAAAAAAAAGTGTCTTACACAACTTAAAAATTAGCTAAACCAAAATTAAATAGAAATGAAACTATTTAACAATTTTGTTTAATTTTCTTTTGTTTGAAGTTTTAGCTGAACTTGAGGTTATTTGTAGTTTTCTGTTTAAATGTTTAATTCTAAAATACATGCGGCTCCTAAAAAATATTTGTTTAATATTTTTGTCACAATTTATACCGTCAGCAAGTTCGATCAATGTCTGAATGTAATTTTTGGTAATCCTAATTGAATCTTGATTAAATCTGTTAAAAATAATTTCTAATTCTTGAATCTGCTTCATAAAAAGGTCTGGAGGTTTTATTAGGCCACCCTCCGAAAGCTGATCAGTCCAAGTAAAAGTGCTGGTTGACTTAGATGCATCTTCTTTAATATTAAGACGTTTGCAGATGTAGCCACCAAGATGTTCTAACGAATCATATTTGACATCTTCCATATCTGTTCGGATGTCTTCGTCTACTAAAAGTTCATCCTCCATCATGATCTTACTAGTTGGATCATCCAATACGGACAAACTCTTTCCACTAAGAACCTTTGTGAAATCTTCGGCACAAATCGGCAAATCAGAATCGTCTTCTAAGGTATTCCCAGCGTCGGAAAGGGTGGCATAACTTCTTCCTAAAATGTGATTTCTTAACCTGTATCTAAATTCCACAGGATCTGGATGATCGTAGAGCCCTCCTCTCGCCCTCATAAATCCAAAAAAGTTTTCCAAAATGTCTTGATTTAAATGGTAAGTTAAAATATAGTTAATTTGGAATTTTGATTTTAAGTGAGCGAACAGAAGTTTTAATGCAGTATTGGATTGCAATACTCCTGAAATAAGAAACATAAGTAGTATATACGGAAATGTATTTTAATAGTCACAATGTGTTATAACGTACCTTTTTGAAATGGCATTAGAAACGTTTTTCCTTTCACTATCATTTCTAGTATTGTCTTCGTCATGGAGTCTAATAGTTCTTGTTGAATATCTAGAAACAAACCAAAAGCC
Source organism: Abscondita cerata (assembly GCA_030710515.1). Classification (NCBI taxonomy): domain Eukaryota; kingdom Metazoa; phylum Arthropoda; class Insecta; order Coleoptera; family Lampyridae; genus Abscondita; species Abscondita cerata. The sequence goes on along the minus strand of JALBCR010000435.1, from coordinate 301,272 downwards.
TTACTTCTATCTCGGCTATCGCATTCAGGGACTCTAGTGTTAAAACAATCAAACCAATCGTTGACCTTTTTTTGAACATTTTGCAAATAACTATCAAATCAACTTCTAATAATTGCAGTTTACCTGTTTAAAAAAATTTGCACATTCTACCCAGTGTTCATCTTCATTGAAGTAGCCTAATGTTCCACACCTATTGATTGCTTGTGCAATTGTATGTGAAAATAATTTGGCAGCCCATTTAACTTTTTGACGACCAGGTCCCTTAATATTTAAAGTTTCATGGCTAATTTTGTAAGTTATTGTAAGATCTGATTTAGATGTCAATGTTACAAGTTTCTCTATTAGGCTTTTATTTATTTCAATTTTGTTAACCACGAAACCAAAATCGACAAAATTGTTGCGGATTAGTTTTAATAAATGGGGCACATCTGCAAAAACAAAAATGGGGTGCTGATTTGTAGTGGTCCAAAAGCATGGATTTTCAAAGTCTATCTCCAAATGTTTGTGCAAGGATCTATTACCACCGCCTAAATCGCTTACTATTCCACATACATAGAAACTTGAGTTTTCTACAAAATCAATAATTTCTAACAATAGTTCCTTTGTCATAGGGCAATCGAAATTAAAATAAATTGGTTGTCGCCAGCTTCCAACAAGACCTCTCATCATTACAACTTGTACGTAATTATATGGTTTCAAAATCTCATCGTTTACTTTGTCGTAACAAAATACACGCCGTACTTTCATTTCATCAAATGAAAGAACACACACTTTTCAAGTTGGGTCATTTCATTTTTTTAATAACGTTTATGACTTGTTTTAATAATCCAGGAGCTATTTTAATTTTTCTGGTCCACCTGCGAAGTGTAGACACAGCTGGAAATGGGTAGCCTTGTTTCAGTAATACTCTATACGCTCGAGGTCCTGCAGAGTAAACTGATATTGCTCGAGAAATATCATCCACTGACCAGGTAACTCTATTTTGAGGATTAAATAATTTTTATTTGTTTAGGTGTTAAAAGGTTTCCAAAATTTGTTGTTGTTTCTCCAACACATCGACCCTTTGCTTTAAACTTGCAATTGTATCTGTATCGACATTTTCTGTATTGATACTGTAAAACAGCTATAGTTAAAAAAAGTTCTATAATGCCAGTTTATCACTTAACGCAAACTAAAAAGTAAACATGCAAAATAAAAAATAACAATTCTTAGAAAAATGCAAAAAATTTTGGTGAATAATTTTTATACCCAACAGACCTGCTTGTGGAGGGTGAATTCGACAAATCAACGTAAGTGTCTTGCAAATTTGTTGTATCTAGATTAGTGCTACTGTAAAGCAACCAATAAATATAACAACTGCATGAAATAAATAAAAATAATAATTTATGCAATCCTCATTATTAAAATTGTGTAGGTACTTACACTATTATAAAATTTTCCAAGATAAAATATATAATTCTAGCGTTTTGTATAATAAATAACTATAACAATGCACAAAAAGGAACCTACTTAATTTTTTTATTTGTTTTGTCATTCAAGTTTTGATTAAAACCTTTACTACATTTTATCAATTTTCATATTTTTAGAAATGTGTATAAAATTACTACTTTAAACACAATAAAACGATTTTGGACTAGAACAATTTTCAAGTATAATGAAAACGGAAAAAAAATATTAGTAGTAATTAATGTTTATACAATCGCAATATTTTAACTAGGACTTAAAATACAATACAAAATAATATAATTTCAAATAATTACTCATAATCTAATTAAATGAACTATACTTACCAGGTATTAATATGATTTTTCACCAATTCAGACGCGTTCCTTTTCTCTACTCGTTTTTCTCGGCCTCCTGAAGGTTTTTAGATTTTTAGGAAGGAGTAAAGACGGAATCGCATCAGATTTTAAAAGTCTTTTTCCCTTTTGTGGCAAATAATTTAATAGTTCGTATTTTAAATATCTTTGGTAGCAATCCGGTGAAAAGTGTTTAGAACAAATTCTTGCTGTTTTCACATTAATAACGTCCGCACGACAACAAGAAATTTCCCATAACTTACATGTTGTGGGATCTTTAGGAAACTATAAAAGCTAAGACCTGGTTCCTTGACACCATTATCAGAATTGCATCCGAAAATTGCACAACGCATTTTTAATTAAATGAAAACTAGTAAAACTAGAAGACAAACGCACAGTTATACGACAAATCTCGTGCAAAGTAAGCGCGGGATAGATCAGCGCGACGTCACGGATACGTCACGGTGGGCTGGCCCATGCGCAATATCATACCTAACTATATTCTTTATACCATGCGTATAACCTATGTGGCTACCTGCAATAAAATGAAGTACATATGCTAACATTGCTCATGAAAAATACTGTAATAAGTAACTGGATATTTTATATCATAACTTGAGCTTCAATCGTGTTGGGTCAATTTGAATAATACTCCAGAGTTGGATCGCTACAAATTTTTTTCCAAAAATTGTAAATATTTGAATTTTTCATTTAAAACGGGCACTCGATTTGCCGATTATAATAGTTTTCTTATTGAGAACTAGGTAGCTCTCCCCAGATCTATCATTATAAGAAGTGCGTAGATTGGGGTTTGTTATGAGAAGCATCCAGCTTCAAGCATGGAAAATAAAGTAATTTTTTCCTTATTAGCTTAAAAATCTCATTATATTCTTTTAGTAGCTCACATTTTGATTTTTGGGATATTGAACCCATATCTTTGTCGCGTTCTAAACGACTATGTTCACAAACAGAAAAGTAATTTTGAAAGATTCGAACTATTTCTTTATTGTTGTTATAAAATGGAGGTAACGTAAAAATAAATAGATTTCAGCACATGAGTCACAAAACACTTCAAGTTCAAAGATAGGTACTTACTCAACTCAACAATTTTAACAATAGACAAAACCATAACAATAAAAAACTTTTTAGTGGCGAGCTTTATAGGTTAGAAGATTGAGAGTGCTAAAGGAGTGTTTGTCAGATAAGGTTACGAGTACACCTGCCGACTACCGATTTCAAGTCGTACGGCAAATTAAACGTCAAAATATTGTGTTGTTAGGTGATATCGGTCCAATAATGGCTGAATGTAAACTATCTTCTCCAACATTCAAACATTGGTCCAATATAGAACCAACGTGTAGCCAACGTATAGCTGCATGGAGGAGACATATGAAAGTTTATAAATAGAAAAAGAAGGAAAAAAAAACCAAGAATCAGAAACTGACGGAAATAAATGGAAAGAACACTGTATAGAGTTGTTAGAAGGAGATAGAAACAAGCCAAAACAAACCGATGGAGAAAAAAGATCAAGGAAGAGAGAAGGAGAAATAAGAAAACTGGAACTAGAAAAAGTGCTAGGAAAAATTAAGGGAGGAAAAGCGGAAAGGACGGACGGAACGCAAGCAGAACAATGGAAATATACTGAAAATAAAATGAGAGAAAGGGTGAGAACAATACTAAGGAGGATATGCAGATGAGAAGGATTACCTGAAAAGTGGAAGGAATCAATGATATAGTGATATATAGAGAGATGATAGAAGGGAAGTACGGAATTACAGGGTACAAGATCTACTCAGAGATATTAAAAAGGTGTCTAGAGGCGGAGATTAAAAAAAAAATTTAGTAGATTTAGGAAAAGGCGAATGGCGATTGACAATATATATACCGTATATCTACGAATGGGGTTGCCAAAAGCAAAAACTTTTATATTTTACGTTTTATGAAAAAAATGTATTTTTTACAACATTGTTTGACTGTTTCAAATTTTGTTTCCGGTATAGAAGAACATCCAAAAATAAACAAATTTAGTCGAAAATGTCACAAAAGGTAATTTTGTTTTCATGACAACCGTCCATATGACATGTTAAAAAGAGGTGGAGTGGTAATAGGAAGAAAGAAAATATGGGTTTTTGGCAAATGCGGACGATTTGGTGGTGGTGGCAAGTAAGGAAGAAAAAATAAGAGAAGCAATAGAAGTAGTAAAGAAGTATATACAAGGAAAGGAAATGAAGGCGAATGTTAGAAAGACAAAAGTAATAATGTTTCAAAAAAAACAAGAAAGAGGGAAAAAGAAAAGAGGAAAAGTGAAAATGGGGAAAGAAAAGATAGAAAAAGTAAACGATTGGAAATATCTAAGATATTCCATAAAATATAATAATAAAGATGAGGGGTATGTAAGAGAATTATCAAAAAAAAGGATAAGATATTACGAAAGAGTAGGATATGCCAGAGACGAAGTAGAAAGAAAAAAGCAAAAGGCATAAGTATAGACAACGACATAGTGAGAAGGGATCAAGATACTCAAACTCAAGACAGAAGTGCAAAAATAAGAGAAGGAAGATATAACAAAGGATATGAAAAGATTATGACCGAGAGAGTACCGAAATATATATAACAGGAAACGAGAGTTTAAAGACGAAAAGAATGATAGCGTGATTTAGATGTGGGAATAAAGAAAATGTAAATAGATATTGGCTAGAAGATGGAGAAAGAAAGTGCAGAATGTGCGGGGAGGGATGGGAGGACTTGCAGCATTTGTGAATGGATGAAGAACATGTTAAGTTTTGGGGTAAGGTCGTTTTAAAGAATAAACGTTAATATAAGTTTTTAGGTAGTTTTCAGGAAACCGAACCGTTTGTAAAATTGTAAATTAGAGAAACTAATAAAATATCTATCTACTTTAATTTCAACAAATGATAGCTTTGTGCCTAATTTAGCTATCAGTCATTATAAAAACTTTAGTCATAAATTTGTTTACGCAAAGTTTATCCGAGAAAGTTTCGAGACAGGGTCATCGGGTAGATGTAATTGAGAATTATTAGCAAAGACTTTTTTTTTAAAATATAACAGAAAACATATTCTAGTTAACATGGTTATAATGTGTAGTTTATAAATACACTGCAGAATAAATATCACAAAAATAACTAAGATTACAACCTAATTGTAACAGAATCGCCATCGTAATTAATAGAGTGCTTCAGCAATGTCCTCATTTGTAGGTTAAACAAAAGAGGGTTTAAGTGTTGTAACTCCTTATATTTTTTTTAGTTATAATTGTTCCCTAAGCAAAGGTGAGCATTCTTTATAGGAGTTTCGAAAGTAATGCTGGAGTGCAAAAACTATTTTATCCTTTATTCAGTGTCTACGGTTCGACCGACGAAGGTTGGTCTTTATCAAAACATCTAAAAAAAATTCCAGCTTCACTTTTAAAACTTCTATAAAGAAGGCCCACTCCTGCTTGAGGAACAGCTACAACTATAAAAAAAAAGAGTTTATTTCTTTTGAATTACTTTATAAAGTGTATTTTAAAAATTTAGTTTGTTTCTTCTTAGCTAGGAAGTGCTTCTAGCATCTACATGAGATATTCCTTTCTTTGTAGATGACTGCGTACTTTATATCCATTTTCTACATTGTTTTTGTTTGATATTAGTTCTGAAACCTATAAGTCTTCTTGAAAAGCTTTCACATCTACTTTGTGTTGTCAATATGAGATCCATCGAAAGTTTCATCATTATATATATAATAAATTCTTTAGATGGCGAATTTTTACTTTTATCTATGTTTTTTTTTGTTGTTTAAAAGTAGTTTTTATCCGTGACACTATAGCTTTTTTTCATTTAATACATAACTTATTTCTCATAAATCGTCTTAATTTTCGCAAGAAACCAGCAAAGTGATTACCTTTTTACAACTTTTTTTTAACTGTTTGCATCTGTAACTCTTACATATGGTTCTTCATCTGTGTTATGTTTGTGCAATTAATCTTTTATAACTTCTCACTATAAAAAGTAATAATCTCATTTCGTGCACAAACCTTTGAAAAATTTAGTTTTATATCTAAAATTTAAAACCATCATCAGTGTTTTCTAGCAGTAAAATAAAAACTTTCTGCTCTGATCTCTTTTCATTTTAGTGTTTACTTTTGAGATTATTTTCCAAATAAATCTATTTTTTCTTCAAGCGACAATAAAACGTCATATTATTGAACTACTGGCAGACGCTAAAAACTCTTTTTACTGTCTAGACATTAAAAGCAAAACAGTTATTTTGTTTCCACAACTATTTAGAGGTTGGTACCTCGGTTATGTCATATTATGAATGTAACAGTAAAGTACCAACGATTCGTCGAGAATAAAAAAGTCACTATAAGACTCGGAGAATCTCGAAAATTTGAAAATAACACATGAAAACTAGCAATAAACGCTTGAAGAAAAATAATATATTTCACTTGGAGTTAAAAAATATAATTGTTTCGCTTAATTTTCTGTCTCGGCTAACACTCGCCAGCAAACTTTTAAGCTCAACAATTATATTGTTTAACTCTAGTAAAATAATCTACTATTTTCTTCAAGCGACAATAAAACGTCATATTATTGAACTACTGGCAGACGCTAAAAACTCTTTTTTACTGTCTAGACATTAAAAAGCAAAACAGTTATTTTGTTTCCACAACTATTTAGAGGTTGATACCTCGGTTATGTCATATTATGAATGTAACAGTACCAACTTGATTCGTCGAGAATAAAAGTCACTATAAGACTCGAGAATCTCGAAAATTTGAAAATAACACATGAAAACTAGCAATAAACGCTTGAAGAAAAAATAATATATTTCACTTGGAGTTAAAAAATATAATTGTTTCACTCCTAGTAAAATAATCTACTATTTTCTATCTCATATTTCTACTTGTTTTCTTTCTTTTTATATGATTGAGTTTGTCATCATTTTTTTAATTATAATTATTATTATTATCACCGAACTCTACATCCACATGCGAGTATGGTACGATCTCAGTCTAATGCTACGGATCAAGTTATATGATGTTATTTATTTATCTCAGTTATTAAGGTCAATCCTGTTTACTACTACTATATTTCTTGTTGTTATTTTTATGTACTTGTACTTCAATAATTGAACTATCTACCAACAATAAAGTAGGTACTTAACCAAAAGACATTAAAATGGTTTTCTGGAAAAGTGGGAGTAATTAAAATAAATTTCCTACTTTGGTCATTTACTAACATACCTAAACTTTTAATAACGGGATATCAAAAATTATCTTGGTTAAGGGTGGTTGTGGAATGTAAACCGTTTGTCTTATTTTACATTTTTGAATATGTTTTGTTGTGTCAGAATCTCTCAAGTCATTGTGCTGGAATAAATAGGTATGAAATTTGTAGATTATTGATGATATCAGTGTGACAGTGACATAATTATTTCAAACGTAAACAAAGCAAACGTTTTACATTCTACAACCACTCTTGACCACGATAATTTTTAATATCCCGGTAGTAACAATTGTATCTTTTAAAGCGTTTTTTTACAACTTGTTCTATCCACTGATCGTTTCAGTTCTTTAATTCCTCAAAAATTTTTAAATTTTAATTGCTGAAGTTAAGTTCTGTTGCTAAAGTCGTGGTTGTAGATCTTGTTCTTCTAAATGTTTTCTCGCAGCTTTGGCTACTAAATAGGTATGGTAAAAACACGCCTCCGATAAGATTGTAGTAGTGTAAGATCAATCATTGGATGTGTATTCAAGGAACTCATGTAACAGTTGGTTTCTCTATTTATATTTCTCCACTTTATTTATTAGAAACGAGTATATTTTTGCAGTCCTTGTCTTTACAAAGTATTAGCAAAGAACATATAATAGGGGAAGAGATTTAACATCCTTTAAAATTAGGGTAGGGAAAAATGTTACACGTCCGCTACGAGCGCTGTATTCGTCCCTCTCGTAGGCGAGTAAACAAATTAAATAGTCTTGAACAGAACCATTTTTCAATGTTTTCCTCAGCACATTCCTCAGTTATTAACTAACACCGTTGCCAGATTGAATACCCACGTAAAATGAAATTGTGGGCTACACATGAATGAACAGAATTTTCAAATAAATTGTTGGCGTTTTTGTAGAATTGTATTAATTTAAAAGGAGCAATAATTTAGTTGTTTTCATATTTAGCATTAAATTAAAATATGCTCTCAAAAAACTTATTTTTTACAAACGTCTACAAATGTAACAATTCGCAAAAGCTTCATTAAAATTTAAAAGAGAAATTAAATATCAATTGAACAATGAGAAAAATGAATGCATAAAAAAATGCATACTTATAAAACTTTATTAACGATAATTTAAAATTACAAATTTTCCATAATTCTATCTTTTGATCATAGTTTCGGAATAAATACCTAATACGTTTTATTCGGTGTAAATCAAATATAATATCTTTTGACATAAATGTTTCAGGTGAGAGATATAAATTAAACGACTTTATTAAATCCGATTACAATGGTCACTATTTTTATTTTATAAAAATTAACATTATTTGATGAAGCGTCATCGTGAATTGCAAATATTATCAAAACTAAATAATGCCGTTTTTATATGGAATTAAATTTTGCAATTTTTAGTGACACCTCAAAGCTACAAAAATGAATCGACTTTTTCGAAACTCTTAGAACAATATATGAATGGAATGTAGAATTTACTAATTCATAAAAAATGAAAATTAATTCATCCGCTAATAAAACGTTATTTTTCCTTACTTGCAAAATAATCTTGTGTTTCTTCTATTAGATTAAAAGAAAATAGAGAAATGCCGCTGTCACCTATTAGTCACTAAATATGTTTTTTACATTCAACACGTAATATTTTAACCGCTTTAATTACCTTTTGGCGGTAAATATTGTAAACGAAAGTTATCTTTACTAAAGTAGGTATTAGAAGTGCCCTGATATCAGTCATATACAATAGAAATGTTTGTATTTATCGTATTTGTCTTTTTATACCTTTTCGTAAAATATGTTTTTTGTACGTCTTGTGATTACCTACAAATGAATTAAAAATAAAAACAATTTCGAAAATTTTTCATAACGCTTCTATATATCTTCAAGTGAACATCGTTGTTGTTATTATTATATTAGTTTGTTATTAGTGTTGAGCGTTGCTGTGTTATTGTTGTTGTTTTTGTGTTATTGTTGTTATTATTACATTGTTATTTCTGTTGTATTTGTTTTTTTTTATTATGGCACTATCAAGAGCTCATTGGGTTTACTTTGAATGTCATCGAAGTCGGGTTACTCATCCGAGTCTTAGTTTCTTTTGATTCCCCCTTGACGAACGAAGATGTGATGAGTGGTTAAAAAACTGTGGAAATATCAACTTATTTAATTTTAGTGTAGTGCAATTGCGCGAAAAAACTATTTGTGGCGAACATTTTGCAGTGAAAAATTTTAGAAATTCTTTCAAGAATTCGTTGGTGCACGATGCTGTTGCAATCAATTACAATGAATGTAGTGCAGGGGACAACACGCAAAACACAGTGACTTTAAAAGAAGTTTCTCCATCATCGCCAGAAAAAATAGTTCTAAGAAAAGAAGTTAACTTAAGAACATATGGACAGTGCGATATGTCAGTCAGTGATTTTCACTTAAATACTTTTGAAAATCTCTCCCCGCCTTCTAAGGACACTGTAATTAAACAGAAGCTTCAGGTAAGAAAATACATATTACTTATTCGTCATATCAAAAATAATAATCAAATAATTTTGAGTTTTGAAACGCGTCCTATATTGCAGGCTATTCTTGAAATGCCATCATCATCAAAAAGAAAAAGACAAGTTCACACTAATAAGTATAGCATTCGCATACATTGTTTGCAAAAACGAATTAATGCAAAAAGACGCTTTGCATTCGTCGCCTTAAAAAGAAGTTGATGTCGAAATGTACCGGGTGAGTAAATAAGAATGGCCATCGGCCATATCTTAGGATTGGATTGTAATACAGTTTTGGGAAAAAAAAATTTATAACAAAAATGGCCACGAGAAACACCTGGAAATTATTTATAGAGTTGTAGGTCCGCCGCTAGAGGCGCAATTGAATACCATAAATTTTAAAATCCAATTTTTTTAGAAATTGCCCAATTAAAGGGCATTTTAAATACGATAATCAGATTCTACGAGAAATCCTGCGTACTATTTACTTTAACAAGTTTTAATCTATCTCTTCAAATAAGAGGTGGGGAGAGTGGAAACCTTGTTCTGAAAAAACGCCTGTAAGTCCGATACTGCTTGATCGATCTTTGCAAAATTGGTCTTGTTAAAAAGAGCTCGTTTTCACCAATATAAGTGTTTTATACTCAACTAAACGTAATCAGTAATGTGCACGTTAGAGGGCGCTATTTGTTTTTTTTATAAATCTAGTTATCTTTGGATAATATTAAATAGAACCATGCAGTTTTAACAATGGATTATAAAAGTAGATCAAAGTGACCACAAAATAGTGAAAACCGCATGTCGATACCTTTTCCTTTTCCGAGATATCTTAAGAAAAGTGAAAACGGTGAACATTTTTGTCAAACTTAAAGTAGGCTGGTTAACCTTAACAAAATTAACAAAATTAATAGTTTTATTCGTGTTAGAAAAGCCTTGCATTGTTCTATCTGCAATAGGCAAACATATTGTCATACTATTGTTACCGTCCCTGCTAAAGGGCGTTATCTAAAAGTTAATTCTTGTTAACTTTTCGTTTGACGTAACCTAACAATTAAAAATACTTAAATGACTAATTGATTTCAATTAGATCTATTTTATTGTAAACATAAAAAAAAACACCTCTTTATTTTCAAATCACTGCCATACCAAAAATACACAACAACAGTAGGTGATAACTTTCGCTACATAAACCTTCAGGTATCAGTAAAACTTGCTATTCGAAAACAAAATGTATGTTACCAAACAAATCTGAAAATAATTTAACCAATCTAACAATAAACAATTTATAAAATTACAACAAACAGTTATAGAAAATGTGATTAGTGCCGCCCCAGATGTTCAAAATGTCGTCCATCATTTTCAATACAACATTCCATTCTCTGGCGGGTGGATAAGACGGAAGTTTCAATTTCTGCCGCTGAAATACTGTGAATTGTCTGTTGGATTCTTTCACACATTTCTGCTCTTGTTGTGGGTCTGTTGGAAAAAACAAGTTCTTTTATTCGCCCCCACAAATAAAAATCTAAACATGTCAAGTCGGGGGATCTGGCTGGCCAATAAAATAAACTTCCACGTCCTATCCATCTGTCAGGGTATGTATGATTTAAAAAAATCCGGACATCTCTAGAGTAATGCGCCGGGCACCCATCATGTTGGAAAACCATATCACGACGAATTGCCAGTGGTACGTCTTCTAAAAGCAGTGGCAATTCGTTTGTTAAAAATTTAAATATCTTTCCCCATTTAGACTTTCGTTAAAAAAAT
>JALBCR010000435.1:262500-287500 GCA_030710515.1 Abscondita cerata | reverse complement strand
GCCCTATACCTATCTCAAATAATTTTTGAGATATTTAAAAATTATAAAATTACAACATAAATTTGAAAAAATTATTAAACTAAAGTGCTTTATGTGACGTATGAATCTTTATGCCTTATCATAGTAGTAGTGCCTTCGGTAATAAATGAAAACAATAACGTGCTAAAAAAGTTATACAGGGTAGTAAAAAATTGAATTAAATTATAGTCAAATTGAAAGGTGATAAACTCTTTTATTTTAAATGGAACACCCTATATCTGACATCACGAAACAATAGGCTTTTCGAATACCTATCGAACAGTATTAGGGTGTCCCATACCTAACTCAAATAGTTTCTGAGTTATTCGAGTTTATGTTGAAAGTTAATGTTAATTCCATTTAACAAGATTTAATTTTAGTGAAGGTGGCTGTGGCTGATGAATGAAAGGCATAGCGATTGTTTATTAACTACAAAAGATAAGATGTAACGTAAAAATGTAACAAAGCAAAATATTAACGTAAAAACAAAGCGAACTAAACAATATTGAAAAATTACTTAACATTAAATTAAATGTTCAAAACAGCGACCATTTGTCTCAATACCTAACTGAACACGTTTTTTGAATGATTCTTTAACATTCTCCAGCATTTGCGGTGTAATGCTCGCAAAAGCACCGCGGATTCTTTCTTCCATATCATTTGGTGTTGTAGGTGGATTATTGTAGACAATGTTCTTGACATATCCCCACAAAAAAAAATCGGCACATGTCAAGTCAGGAGATCTGGCCGGCCAATTTTGGGGTCCTCCTCTTCCAATCCATCTATCCGGAAACATTTGGTTTAAATTGAACCGCACGTTATGATGAAAATGTGCTGGAGCACCATCTAGTTGAAACCACATACGTTGTAAAATATTTAGTGGAACATCTAGCAAAAGGTCGAGTAAATTTTCTGTGAGAAATCTGTTAAATTTTTGTCCATCTAAATGGCCTTCAAAAAAGAATGGTCCCACCATACGCCCTCCGAGGATTCCTCCCCATACATTAAGAGACCACCTATGCTGGTGGTTAAGTGTTCTTAAAAATGGGGATTTTGATCACAATAGTAGTGAAAATTATGCCTGTTGACGAAGCCGTTGTTGTGGAAAGTACATTCATCTGAGAACAAAACGTAATCAAAGAAATTTTCATCTTCCCCTGCTTTATCTAGCGCCCACAAACAAAAATCAACTCTTCGACCAAAATCTATTTCCAAAAGCTCTTGATGCAGCTGCACGTGGTATGGATGCAAGTTATGGTTCTTTAAAATGCGCTGTACGCTGGTTTTACTGATTCCGGTTTCTGAATGAATTTTTCGCTGGCTCGTGTGTGGATTTTCAATTACGGATCCAATTACTGAGAACTGATTTTCTTCGTTGCCAGTTACGTACTTTGTGCCTTTTACTTTTTTATAACTTACGGATCCATCCTGTAGAAAAACTTCTAACAGTCTTTGGAAAACATTTTGGTTAGGATGATTACGTGTCGGATATTTTTGAGCGTAAACTCTCGAGGCTAATAAACAATTCCGGTCACACTCCCCGAGGACAAAAATCATGTCAATTCTTTCTTGTTTACTATAAGTTTTCATTTTAAATTCAATACTTCTTAATAAACGAGGATTTTAAAATACTTTGACAGATTAATGGTAGTTAATAAACAAACAAAAACAATCGCTATGCCTTTCATTCATCAGCCACAGCCACCTTCACTAAAATTAAATCTTGTTAAATGGAATTAACATTAACTTTCAACATAAACTCGAATAACTCAGAAACTATTTGAGTTAGGTATGGGACACCCTAATACTGTTCGATAGGTATTCGAAAAGCCTATTGTTTCGTGATGTCAGATATAGGGTGTTCCATTTAAAATAAAAGAGTTTATCACCTTTCAATTTGACTATAATTTAATTCAATTTTTTACTACCCTGTATAACTTTTTAGCACGTTATTGTTTTCATTTATTACCGAAGGCACTACTACTATGATAAGGCATAAAGATTCATACGTCACATAAAGCACTTTAGTTTAATAATTTTTCAAATTTATGTTGTAATTTTATAATTTTTAAATATCTCAAAAATTATTTGAGATAGGTATAGGGCATGTAACATCAACTTACCTTTATTTCAGCTCTACAATCCAAATTCGTTCTCAAATACAGGGTGTTCCATTTAAAAATGGCAACTTTGGCATTTAACTTTTTTTGACAAACCCTGTATATTAAAAAATATTTTTAAATCATGCCCAAAAGACTCTGCATACATGTACAAAAAATCGCCGCAACATATAGATGCGTTCTCATTTGAGAGACCGTGTCGTATAGATTGGACCACCCTGTACTATAAATCCTCTGCACTATATCTTTTTATGAAAGAGACTTTAAAGTTCGTGCTGCCATCCAAATCCACCATTGTTTCTTGGCTACCAGTGATACAATTGCCAACTGGAGTCATACAAAATTGTTTCAAAGTCTTGGAAAAAAGATTCATGCCATGACAGAAGAAGATAAGGAATGCGTTTTATTAGTTGACGAAATGAGTATAAAAAACATTTAGAGTATAATACCAAGCTGGATCTAATTGAAGGATTTGAAGATCTCGAACATCTTGGCCGTGAAACAAAAACTGCTACTCAAGTACTGGTATTTATGGCACGTGGATTAATTAAAAAATGGAAAATGCCCACCAGTTACTACTTGTCTTCTACATCCATTAAGTACCAACCTCCTACTAGGCTCATCATAAAAAATGTACAAGCTTTAGAAAATGTTCGTGCGACTGTGTGTGACCAAGCAGCGACAAATAGAGCTGCTTTCCAAAGTTTAGGGGTAACTGACGAAGAACCATTTTTCGAGGTAGATGGAAAAAAATATATGCCATTTTTGATGTTCCCCACTTATTTAAAAAGTATCAGAAACAATTTAATGTCCCAGGATATTCATATTAATAATAAAAAATTTAGTGGGGTGATATAAGAGCAGCGTATTTTATAGATAAATCTTCCAATTCAGCTAGAGCTTTGACGAAAATTACGGAATCTCACATCAACCCAAGCACTTTTCAAAAGATGCGCGTTAAGTTTGCAACCCAAAGTTTTTTTCAAAAACTATGGCTGCTGCAATTTCCACTTGTGTAAGTACTGGACAAATTACATCTACCACCGCTACGGACACCGCAGATTTTTTTGTTGAAACTTAACAATTTATTTGATATATTAAATAGTCGCATATTAAAACATTCTAATCCGTACCAGTGTGCTCTATCTACAAGGAATACCAATTTAGAAACGTTTTTATGTGAAATAGTAGAGTGGATTGACCTGTGGAAATGTTATACTTCCAAAAACGTAAAGGAAAACATTTATTGTTTTAAAGGTTTGAAACAATCTATTCAAGCTACTATTCTGCTGTGGGGGAGACTTAAAAAAAGTGAATATCAATTCCTAGTTACAAGTGACTAAATCAAGATCCAATCGAAAATTCGTTCGCAGTTATCTGAAGAAGAAGCGGGAATAATACAAACCCAACAGCAAAATCTTTTCGGCAATCTTTACAATATAATATGTTAATTAGACTACTGAAACCACCGGAGACAGCTAATTGTGAAATAGACGAAGATGTACCTATTGGGATTGAAGATATAACGCCGGAAGTTGAAGAAGTACAAGAGGAAAGTAAAATTTCAATGTTTTTTAGAAACTGTGCACGACGAGGTTCCAGAGAATAGAACAAATAAAGAAAATAATACAAATGATATTAATATTCCTAAGAAGGTTACATTAGAAAACTGTTCGGTGGTATATTTAGCAGGGTGTGTTCTTTATAGAACTATAAAAAAGTTTGATTGTGAGTATTGTAAACAAAAAATGTGTATAGAAGGTACTCTGGATAATAAAAATGAACTCTTTATACTTCAAAAAGATTATGCCAAAGGTGAAATTAAATTCTTAAAGGTTCCAAATACAAGTGTAATTTTAGCTGTAACCGTAGTATTAGATATATTTTCAGAATATTTTAAAATAAACAAGCGGAAGGAAATTTCAAGAAAGGTCTAATTGATACTTGTCAAAATAGAATTACAGAGGAAATGCCTGGCTGGTTAAATAGTAACTCCGTTTGTTATCAGCATAAATTATTCTTAATAAAGCATTTAATAAATTGGAAATTATGCAAAAATTACAATGGTTATCCCAAGACTTAAGGGTTGGTAGTTGTCGTAAGGAAATAAGAAAAACAAATTAAAAAAATTAAACAATTTATAACAATAGATAAACAGTAAACATAATGATGTCTAAAGATAATGTTATTTAATTTTATAACTTTACTAAATTTGTAGCCTTTTATGTTCGTTACGTAAAGGGTTTTCTAAAAACTTAAGAAATACTTATAATTATGTAGATGTTGTTTCAAAATTAAAAGCGGACACAAAACCTTGCACAAAACAGTAAAATATATAGGTAATCAAATATTTTGAAGTATAATTATTATTAATTTCTTTCACTTTATTCAAGTTACTTAATACTAGATTTATTTTTTTATGTAATTTAAAAATATTTTTTAAATAAACTTTTTTGATAATTAACTTAGTTTGGGGTCTATTCAGCAAACAATATGTTAAAATTAATTACTTTTAAATCAGACGTATTTATGGTTACGTACATATGTCATATTCTTAACTGTGATTGCTATTTTATTTTTAAAGTACCTTTAAAATAAAACAAAATGTTACAGAATAGGGCCCTCGGACTGTTTCATTCTTATACTAAAGATAAAAATTATTTATAGTGATACAATGTGTTTATTATACCGGGTGTCCACTTATATTTTACCCTATATTAACTGCCTATAAGTTCTAAACGGTTTAGGATAGAAACATGCGGTTTTCTTTGAATACATTGAATTTTTTCTATCGACTTCGACGACGTCATAACAAAAATGGCGGATTTTCGACAATTTTTTTGTTAACTTTTTTATGGAACACCCGGTATATTTTTTTGTAGTTTGAAAGAACTGACTTTCACCTATCTAGCGATGCAAAGTTTTTCAAAATCGGTTAGCGAATGACCGAGTAATTAATTTTTAAAATGAGAGATAAAAATTAAAAAAGTACATTTTCATAAAGGTTCCATATACCTAAATACAGAGTGTTCTGAGTTACGTCGACTTTTTTCAACAAATAATAACAAATTTACATTTACGTCTAAATACTTGGATTCCATAAACAAAAATTTAAACGTTCATCATAATCGTTTTCTGTCAAATGCTGGTGTAGATGTGATACAGATGATAGTGGTTTTTTAAAGCATTTTTTCCACATTCGTTTCACTGTTCTCTATATTATCCAAAAATTTTTTGTTCTTGTAATATGGTTTTCCGTGACAAATGTGACATTTAATTAATTAATTAAATTTTTCGTCACTTGTGAGTTTGTTTCGACATTTATTTGAAAATTGTAATCATAGTAACATTGCTCACACCCGATTAAAATTTGAATTCGAAATAGATTGAATTCCTTTTTTAAACTTATTTTTTTCAAAAAATATTGTATGTAACATGTAACGAAACATGACTTTTTGTAACTCATATGTGATTATCAGACTATAATGTCTTAAAATGTTAATAACTAATTAAATTACGTATGCATTTTTGTTTTAAAATATCTTGCTATTATTTGCGCAAAACCTGTAACATTTACACATAGGACATCCTTATACCATTAGAAAAGGGTTTTTTTATTAACGTTATAAATTAATAAAATACAGTGTTCCAATTAAAATAAGGATCATATTACATATTGAATGATCCAATAATTAACCTGTAAATTTTGAATATTTAATCATCATTTTTCTCTAATAACTATTTAGACGTACGAGTAAATTTGTTATGATTTGTTGGATTAGAATTTTTTTAATACTCCATATTTTAAGAAAAGTCGTCGTAACTCAGAACACTCTGTGTTTAGGTATAAGAAACCTTTATGAAAGTATGTCTTATTTTTTACTGGCAAACAAAAAACACAATAAGATATAGGGTGTTCCATAAGAAAAATATAACTTTGATGCGCCATACTTTTTTTGGGACATACTGTATATTTCAAAATAATTTTAAAATGTAAAATTTATCAACGTTCAACCTAATCAAATGACAAAACTTGTACAGCTTTTACTGTTTCGTTGGTGGTGATTCACGCTGCATAATTAATAGCGAAATTGCAATCGTGAATGAACAAATTAAAAACATTAATGAATACATTCCTTCGACTCGGCTTTGAATCTGAAAAATCCTCGGGTACGTGCTGCAGATCCCCGAATCAAGAACTTCCGTCGCAACCCATACAGTAATACTTCAGCCTGCACCACGATTATCTTGATGTTCGCGAACGACGGATGGCTAATAATTTCACGTGCTCGATGTCTCTACCGAAGCGGCGAGTTTATTAAGCGATTCGCTTACAATTTTTAATCGTACAGTTTACCATTAATTGCAATTATATTTAAAATTCTCTGATTTATTTTGTCAACAATACAAATTTTAAAAGGAAAGACAAAGTAAAAATTTTAGCGTTCACAAACGTTAGTTCATAATATGGAAATTCATAGTAGCGTTACAACTAGAAAACGCTCTCTATTTTATTAACTTTTGAAGACGTATAAGTTCCATTGCAACCTGGCAACATAGGTAAAAGAACATCAGATACAAAATCCTTCCCACTTTGGCGTTGCAGGTGGGTACTCCAACTGTCTTGGTTTTTTATTAAACGGTCAGGCATCTTATTCATTTCTTTCATAAGAAATTGATATTTTGTTGCATAGGCAACACATTCTACATTACAACGTTTACTTCCATAAAGTTGTATCTTTTTCCCCATTATGCTTTCACTTACACTTACCATGATACAACTTTTTCTAGGTATGATACTCCGCCGGCTTAAACGCGTTCAACTCGCGCATGACGTCACGCTGATCCCTCAATACCCGTAAAACACATTAGGATACGTTCAGCTTAAGACGATTTAACTTAATATTTTATTTGTAAGAGGTTTTTAAAGCACTATGAAGGTATATGTAATTAGTATTGATTAAAATGAACACAAGTGCTTTTTATTTTTATAATAAATAGTATCTATTAATGTTACCTACCTGTGGAAAAAAAATAATTAAGATATTTTGTCTAGCTAGGTGATAATAAATATAATAAATAATAATAAGTAATATAATATAATAAATATCCACAACAACAAACATCTACTTAATATTAACACACGAAACAATAAAATTAATAAATGTTTGGCAAATGTAGAAAATAATTTTACTTTAATTATAAAAATATAAGTCAACACAATACGCAAATTGATATATACATATTTTAGATGTAGAAGATAATTAAACGCTAATACAATAATAAAAATAAATAATACTTTTCAAAAATAACGGATCCAACATTCGTTTATAAGAAATTATTTAAATTTTTTTGCAATTACGTTATTTTTCATTAATCAAAGTTATCAAACACATCATTATGTAACTTTGTGTGCAACGGTAAAGAAAAACAATTTTTTTCTGTGGTTCGTTCCGTGTTTATAGTAACAAAAACAAAAAGTAAAAAGGTATTAAAAAAACATTTTTTTATCATTGTGGGTGCAATTGATTTTTAGTAGATAAACTAAACGTGATTTATTAATCTGTGCTCAATGGAGGCGTTCAGGCGTTGATAATAATTAATATTTAACAACATATTTTTTCAACTTATACATATATGAGAGTATACTTTTCTAATGATTGCCATAGTATCAAACTGAAATTTTAATTTCTTGTACTATTAATTAAATTGGCTAAAGAGAAAACTTATAAATTCAAGTATTCATGTATATACTCCAACCAACCCCCTTGATTGATTTTGATCAAAACTTTGTATATAAATTTTGAGCCTTTTATGTTTAAAAACAAGCATTTCCTGCAGAACTCCACATCGTTCCGATACTAAGAAATGAAACTTGACAGGCTCGAAAAAGCAAAAAGAGGAAAATTGCGTGTTGTAGAAAAAAACTGTTCAAGTAACAATTAATGTCGATAGTAATATCTCGGTAATTACTTATTACATGCAAAAATAGTTTAAACAAAAGTTGTGTACAACTTTTATTTAAAGAAAAATTGTAGAAAATTAATATTTTTAAAAATAATCCAAAAATAAGAATATCTGTGTAGGTTATGTGCCCTTTTGGCTCGATAGATTTTTTCCAAAAACTAATTTTGCGAAATTATAAATAACACCTACGTGCCAAGTTTAATAAAAATCGGACCAGTGGTTTGTCCGGAATTTTTTTGCTTCATTGTATTATACTAACTCTAATTCTTCGGAAAAAGTGAAAAAAGGGGGGTTAAAATTTTCGGTTTAGAAACTGTCGCATAACTCCCCATCTTATATATAAAATGTGGAGTAAAAAATGTTATACTAATTTAAATTTAAATTTTAGAAGTTTTGAATAACAAGTAAAGTTACTTGTATTATTTTTTAGGTATGAAATATTAGTGAAATATTACGAGATCCGTTTAAAAATTTTTGACTTTTTCTAAAACTTTTCATAGCAATTATGAACAAACCTTGAAAAATGAAGTATATCCCATTTGGGCCAATCATAAAGATAATCTAATTTTGAATACATTATGCGTACTATATAAATTAAAAAAAAGTGTCTTACACAACTTAAAATTAGCTAAACCAAAATTAAATAGAAATGAAACTATTTAACAATTTTGTTTAATTTTCTTTTGTTTGAAGTTTTAGCTGAACTTGAGGTTATTTGTAGTTTTCTGTTTAAATGTTTAATTCTAAAATACATGCGGCTCCTAAAAAATATTTGTTTAATATTTTTGTCACAATTTATACCGTCAGCAAGTTCGATCAATGTCTGAATGTAATTTTTGGTAATCCTAATTGAATCTTGATTAAATCTGTTAAAAATAATTTCTAATTCTTGAATCTGCTTCATAAAAAGGTCTGGAGGTTTTATTAGGCCACCCTCCGAAAGCTGATCAGTCCAAGTAAAAGTGCTGGTTGACTTAGATGCATCTTCTTTAATATTAAGACGTTTGCAGATGTAGCCACCAAGATGTTCTAACGAATCATATTTGACATCTTCCATATCTGTTCGGATGTCTTCGTCTACTAAAAGTTCATCCTCCATCATGATCTTACTAGTTGGATCATCCAATACGGACAAACTCTTTCCACTAAGAACCTTTGTGAAATCTTCGGCACAAATCGGCAAATCAGAATCGTCTTCTAAGGTATTCCCAGCGTCGGAAAGGGTGGCATAACTTCTTCCTAAAATGTGATTTCTTAACCTGTATCTAAATTCCACAGGATCTGGATGATCGTAGAGCCCTCCTCTCGCCCTCATAAATCCAAAAAGTTTTCCAAAATGTCTTGATTTAAATGGTAAGTTAAAATATAGTTAATTTGGAATTTTGATTTTAAGTGAGCGAACAGAAGTTTTAATGCAGTATTGGATTGCAATACTCCTGAAATAAGAAACATAAGTAGTATATACGGAAATGTATTTTAATAGTCACAATGTGTTATAACGTACCTTTTGAAATGGCATTAGAAACGTTTTTCCTTTCACTCTCATTTCTAGTATTGTCTTCGTCATGGAGTCTAATAGTTCTTGTTGAATATCTAGAGACAAACCAAAAGCCTTACTTCTATCTCGGCTATCGCATTCAGGGACTCTAGTGTTAAAACAATCAAACCAATCGTTGACCTTTTTTGAACATTTTGCAAATAACTATCAAATCAACTTCTAATAATTGCAGTTTACCTGTTTAAAAAAATTTGCACATTCTACCCAGTGTTCATCTTCATTGAAGTAGCCTAATGTTCCACACCTATTGATTGCTTGTGCAATTGTATGTGAAAATAATTTGGCAGCCCATTTAACTTTTTGACGACCAGGTCCCTTAATATTTAAAGTTTCATGGCTAATTTTGTAAGTTATTGTAAGATCTGATTTAGATGTCAATGTTACAAGTTTCTCTATTAGGCTTTTATTTATTTCAATTTTGTTAACCACGAAACCAAAATCGACAAAATTGTTGCGGATTAGTTTTAATAAATGGGGCACATCTGCAAAAACAAAAATGGGGTGCTGATTTGTAGTGGTCCAAAAGCATGGATTTTCAAAGTCTATCTCCAAATGTTTGTGCAAGGATCTATTACCACCGCCTAAATCGCTTACTATTCCACATACATAGAAACCTGAGTTTTCTACAAAATCAATAATTTCTAACAATAGTTCCTTTGTCATAGGGCAATCGAAATTAAAATAAATTGGTTGTCGCCAGCTTCCAACAAGACCTCTCATCATTACAACTTGTACGTAATTATATGGTTTCAAAATCTCATCGTTTACTTTGTCGTAACAAAATACACGCCGTACTTTCATTTCATCAAATGAAAGAACACACACTTTTTCAAGTTGGGTCATTTCATTTTTTTTAATAACGTTTATGACTTGTTTTAATAATCCAGGAGCTATTTTAATTTTTCTGGTCCACCTGCGAAGTGTAGACACAGCTGGAAATGGGTAGCCTTGTTTCAGTAATACTCTATACGCTCGAGGTCCTGCAGAGTAAACTGATATTGCTCGAGAAATATCATCCACTGACCAGGTAACTCTATTTTGAGGATTAAATAATTTTTATTTGTTTAGGTGTTAAAAGGTTTCCAAAATTTGTTGTTGTTTCTCCAACACATCGACCCTTTGCTTTAAACTTGCAATTGTATCTGTATCGACATTTTCTGTATTGATACTGTAAAACAGCTATAGTTAAAAAAAGTTCTATAATGCCAGTTTATCACTTAACGCAAACTAAAAAGTAAACATGCAAAATAAAAAATAACAATTCTTAGAAAAATGCAAAAAAATTTTGGTGAATAATTTTTTATACCCAACAGACTTGCTTGTGGAGGGTGAATTCGACAAATCAACGTAAGTGTCTTGCAAATTTGTTGTATCCAGATTAGTGCTACTGTAAAGCAACCAATAAATATAACAACTGCATGAAATAAATAAAAATAATAATTTATGCAATCCTCATTATTAAAATTGTGTAGGTACTTACACTATTATAAAATTTTCCAAGATAAAATATACAATTCTAGCGTTTTGTATAATAAATAACTATAACAATGCACAAAAAGGAACCTACTTAATTTTTTTTATTTGTTTTGTCATTCAAGTTTTGATTAAAACCTTTACTACATTTTATCAATTTTCATATTTTTAGAAATGTGTATAAAATTACTACTTTAAACACAATAAAACGATTTTGGACTAGAACAATTTTCAAGTATAATGAAAACGGAAAAAAAATATTAGTAGTAATTAATGTTTATACAATCGCAATATTTTAACTAGGACTTAAAATACAATACAAAATAATATAATTTCAAATAATTACTCATAATCTAATTAAATGAACTATACTTACCAGGTATTAATAAGATTTTTCACCAATTCAGACGCGTTCCTTTTCTCTACTCGTTTTTCTCGGCCTCCTGAAGGTTTTTGAGATTTTTAGGAAGGAGTAAAGACGGAATCGCATCAGATTTTAAAAGTCTTTTTCCCTTTTGTGGCAAATAATTTAATAGTTCGTATTTTAAATATCTTTGGTAGCAATCCGGTGAAAAGTGTTTAGAACAAATTCTTGCTGTTTTCACATTAATAACGTCCGCACGACAACAAGAAATTTCCCATAACTTACATGTTGTGGGATCTTTAGGGAAACTATAAAAGCTAAGACCTGGTTCCTTGACACCATTATCAGAATTGCATCCGAAAATTGCACAACGCATTTTTAATTAAATGAAAACTAGTAAAACTAGAAGACAAACGCACAGTTATACGACAAATCTCGTGCAAAGTAAGCGCGGGATAGATCAGCGCGACGTCACGGATACGTCACGGTGGGCTGGCCCATGCGCAATATCATACCTAACTATATTCTTTATACCATGTACACTTACAGTGTTGTTTACACCACGATGTATTTATTTTGATTGGTTTTTCAGACATAAATGTTTCTATATTGTGTACATCTTCCTCCGTCATGAGTCTTTGTTAGATCCATAAAAAAACAGAATATGTAAGTAAAAGCATCGGCTACTGCCATTTGAATTAAAGTGTGCGAAAGACAGTAAAATAAAAAGTAACATCAGTCTTACTTAACACAAATAAATAATAATAATAGGATTGAATGTAACACTTACACTATTCAACTAAAGAGTTTTTGAATTTTTCTAATTATGATTCACTGATTCACGTTTAACTGATTGCACAAATTGAACCTGTCTGACAAAGACGCATGCGCACTAGTACTATACTATCGCTTTATATAATTTCTCTGGCAATTATTGAAATTCCAAGTAAATTCTTCATAAATCCTTTTAAGCGCCGTTACACGGCTAGAAAATCTTTATAAATTTCCATAAACACTTGAAAATCTACAACCGTGTACACTATAATTTTTCAGTTCTTTATCCTTGGAGCTTCAAAACAAAAACGGATATTTTTAGTGATAAAATATTTAGTTTTTAACTCAAAAATAAATGGTAGAAATCAGTAGCCTACACTGAATTCATCGACGCCGTGATAAAAATTGTGTCGAATTCATATGCCAACCTAAATAAACTAGATTAGTTTTCTTTATTTCCGCCCACATAAAGTAATATTTGGTATAATATAAATTAAACGTGTGGTCGTAGCTCTGCAGTCATGTGCGTTAGCTGCTAAGCAGGCCCCATAGGTTTGATTCCCTGTGAAAACATCGAACTTTGCAGTCGTATTCTCTTGCAAGGCAATTGACAAACAAGCGAGAGTATACTAGTAAACCTCTCAACTTAAGCCGTTCGGAACCGGCGTTAAATTACGTTAAACTGTGTTTACTGTCCGCACAACACATACTATACATGCAAGGGGTGCGCAACGTCCGGCAACAGATATGCGACTTGAAGGGAAGGAATTATACATAGTGAGTTTTAAGTAAGGAACGTCTCAATTATCTCAGAAACGGTTTGCACGATTTTTATATCTTTCCTTTTTTTGGAATAATAATGGACTTTGTTATTTCCAATCGATTACCGTGTATATTTTTCGCTTTGTTACACTTTGTTATTGTCAAAACTTCACTTTAAAAGAAATTTGTAGTCGTTTTGAAGTACCAACCGACAACCACCGTCGGTGAGGAACAGCGAGCGATTTTTAACGATGGAGTAGTAAAAACAATTCTTCAAGACGAAGGGCCGTCACTCTACAGTTGTGGTTATCAGTCCTAAACAGTAGGGACTTAGGTCAAAAAGAAACAAACCGATAACAAAAGAAACATATAATTTAACAATATAGAGCTTGTTTTACCACTTGTGTCACACACAAAAATACATAACACATAAATTTATAGCAACTAACAATGAGATAATCAGCAAATAAATTACGTATTACAGATAAATTGATTTTACAATTATCTGTCAGCACTGTTGTGGTTTTCCACAACACGAAGGAAGTGCTATGACCAACGTCAAATAACAATTCACGTTTCGATAGGAAGTACTCTGATTATTCTAATACGAATTTAATTCCGAACAAGTTAAGTTTGACTTCCTTAATTATAGCTACTAAACCGTTAAAGTAATTTAAACTAATACTGAAATACGAGCGCAACCATAAGTGAAACCGTTTTGTTCGAGACGCTTCGCGATCACAAAGTTTTTTACAAAACGATGCTAATATCAATTAGCGGCGAATTAAACTGATCGGTTCCTAAAACACATGCAACTACGATTATGGAAGTTTCAAAACTATACGCATAAACTTAAACTAAGGTACTTAGCTATCAAATTATTTTATTTGAAGTGCGGGAACGATAGGTGCTTTGATTAAATTTCCAATTGACACGGCTACAGGAGGAACAAAGATTGATTAATTGACTATTAGCTGATACGATCACTACGGACAAGTGTCGAAGTAGAAAACCGGCTGAAGTGATAAGATACAGCGATTTTATAGAGAAAGCGCTATAAATTCTTGCCTCTTAAACAAAGGGTTGTAATAGGTAACACTAGCAGTACAAGTTGTAACGCCTATATTAATTTGTAATTATCGCTCTAACTCATTAGTTAGAAAATTTTACTGCATTTACGGCATTATTAAAAGTTTTAGAGCGAAACGTCATGCGCCGGTAGAGATCGTTTATTGATTTATTGTTCGTTCGTAATGTAAGTTAACACCATGGTATAATAATTTTAGAAGGTATGATATATCAAAGACTCATTGTCGTTGCAATTCGCACAGGTGCTTCTGATGACGCGTTTAGGGAGTTCCTTTCCTATGATTCTTTTAACTACGCTAATTTGTAATTTACATTAAAATTAAGGTAAAATAAAGTTGACGTACGCAGCATAGAAGATTAATTTAATGTATTAATTTTAATGTAAATAAACGCATTACAATGTTACAATGGTAAGTATCAATTTATACTGTAAACTACGACAACACAAAGTATATTTGAATTAATTTCATCAAATGCAGCAAAGGAAAGTTTGAACAACAAAAATGTTTATTTAACTCTCCAAATGTTTCATCTTTTTAAAACTATTATACCATGAGTTAACACGACATGTTTTAAAGTTCTTTAACCTTTAAATATAAATAAATGGGTAAACGTTTGTAAATTTTGTAGACTTGATTGTAATTTTTTTCAGTCTTAATAGCTTTAAGGTTTGGTTATCAAGAATCGTAATGGATCAATAACATATATTTTGTTGGTTGTACATCGATTAGTTCATGACTCCTTTCGTAGACTTGAAAATGGCGCCAAGCATGCGTTGTATTAATAAATTGTCACATACAATAATCGTGAACTGGAAGTCGCAACTTAAATTTAGAATTAAGTAGCATATGAATTGTTTGTTATCGTTTTTCTATTGGAAGAATTCAAATCTGGAGTGGAGAAATGACAAAATTCCAATTGGTATTATTGTTGAAAGAAAAATCTTATCAAATGGATACTTGTACAGAGATATAAATGTCTTATATTGTTGATTGCATAGGTTTCTAAAGATATCGCACTCTTCACCATTATTTGGCCGTTGATTAGCTTGAAAAATTAAGAAATCGCAATTGGTTGTTTGCTTTAAAGTTTTCGTAGAATGTAATTAATTTTTGATTACACTCTAAACTTGCGTTGGTTGTTTATTCGTGTTCTTGTAGAATTGAATTTGCTTCATAGTTGAAGCAAAACATTAAAAATTGAAAACACAAATAAAATTTGCATTTGATCGTTGAATCTCAATTGTTAATGTAACTTATTGTAAATAGATTAGTTCATAAGGTTTGGTAAACACAAATCTGATCTTGATTTTATTCATTTCATTTTCATTTTTTTGATTTCGATTTAGAATTAGTAGTTTTTTTTTGTTTTTATTAAAACGATAATAATTGGGTTTTATTGTATTATATTTGTGTACATACTCGTATCTTATAAATTGTTTATGTTTTAAAATTAATTTGTTTTGTTGAATTATTATATTTGTACATTTATTTTGTTTGTTTGTATTTTATTACCAAAAGCGAATGCGCGAGTTTTAGTAAAATATTGATATTGAACTGTTACATGCATCTTCCTATACATACAAAAAAGTTCAAATTCAAGTAGTTTTTGTTATTGTTTGTTTCGTACTTGAAAATATAAGTACCTACGCTATTATTAGTTATTGTTAATAATATTTAGGTTACATATTTAACACCCGATATATTATTGTTGATAGCCAGGCCACAAAGTAAAGAATGAAACGCAACTCATAGGTTAGTTTTGCTTCATAAGTTGATCCCTACGGTAGAAATTCTAAAAGCATATTAAAGTGGCGCTTGTTTACATAAGAAAAATTTGTTTCACTTACGGCATTCTTAATGTGCATAATACAGATGTACTTATTACAGCTTACAAATAATTAAGGAACTCGTCACTCTACAATTAATTAAATAATTTGAGGATTTTACTTAATAAAAGAAAGTAGTAATCACGAGGAACACGTGGCATAACCGCCAAAGTCACTATCGAAATAAAAGAAACGGTCGTTTAAAAGAACAAATTCCAAACAAAAAGAAAGTCAATTTACACGCCTTATAAACACCAAGCAAAAAATTGCACGAAACTGAGACATATACTGACTTCCAGAAAAATTGCAATATCTAGAAGTTGTCGAACGATTTTAATGAAATTTTCAGAAAACGTCTATTTTTATTAAACAAAGCGATGATTAAATTTTAAACAAAATCTAGCCTGTAGTTTTTGTTTTTTTTTGCCTGATGTTTCCATAGCACATAGTAACAATTAATTTAAAGTATTAGACCATTTAGTAACTGTCAAGTTTGCAAATTGTTGTTGTTTCTTCACAATTTTATTCTGAACTTGAAAACAATGCCGAGAGGACGTCAACATCAACATTTTGTCCAATTAAGTGATTTTGAACGTGGCCGTATTATTGGTATGAGAGAGGCCGGACTTTCGCTAAGAGAAATTGCTCGTCGTGTAAACCGAAATGTTTCATCGGTATTGAGATGTTGAGGAAGGGGTTCAACATCGTTGCCGTGGATATGGACTTCCTCGAACTGGATTGGATAATTTACCGCACTCTCTAGATAATTTACACGATATTGAGCAACGGATTCTAAAAGCTTGGGATGATATACCACAAGCAGCTATAGATCACTTGATTGATAGCATGCCAAGCCGTCTAGTAGAGTGCATTACAAATAGTGGCGGAGCAATTTATTATCGAAAAACCTTTTTAAGCTTTTGTTCTTTTGTTTTTAAATTTTAATCATCAGTTTGTTTAATGAAAATAGACGTTTCCTGAAAATTTTATTAAAATCGTTCAACAACTTCTAGGTGTTGCAATTTTTTTGGAAGTCAGTATATTAAGCCAAAATTCATAAAATATAGATAGATAAAAAAACCGCCCAGTTTTTTGAAATATTACATGAAAAATAATCAGCATTTTTTAAGAATTTCAAAAAGCAAAAAATAGACAAGGTGATCTATTTGAAATAACAAAGTTTATTATTATTCTAGAAAAAGGAAAAATCTGGCAACAATATAAATACCACCAAAATATCGACCGTATCACAAGACCCTTGCACACCAAAATCTATAAAAATCGTGCAAACTGTTTCTGAGACAATTGAGGCGTTTCTTACCTAAAACTTGAAGTTGCGTAAACGATAAAAGCGGCGGTATTTGCAAAGCAAAGAAAATGATTTAACTATTTTACATGGAGGTGTTTATATCGGAGCGACGTGTTGACGCTAATTGTTTAGTATATTTTCTTTGCTTTTATATCAAGATGTGCTAGGCATGGATATCGATTTTTGGGGCCTAAAAATACAAGTCACACAAAGCTGAGGATTTAAATGTACCTCCATCACTTTGTTTTCCGTAACCGCCAACATCAATGTTATAATAAATTTATAATTAGGGTGTGAAGAGAATTTGTATTTCTTATCTGCACTTGAAGCTAAAAGGATTTTTTTTAAATCACTCATTTTCAAAAATGTTTGTTCAACCTCTCAACGACTTCACATCTACTACTAATCAGATATCGAGGAGAAAGTTGACACCAAAATTACTTTTTTACATGGTACATCCTTTACGATATAGAATAAATAATTTTTGAGAAGTAAGGCACCTTATTAGCCAATACCTTTATGTTTCCTGCAAACAACAACTTTAAATAATTTAGTTGTACACTCACTGTAGAATGATTGTCTGCTAAACTATGGTGTTGTTTTATTTACTCTCCTTCTCTAACAAAAAGAAAACGGCATCTAAAATTGTTCTAGAAATGACACTTACCTTTATATACCGACGAATGCGGTTCTAGTAAATCGACAGATACTAACAATCTTTAGAAAACACATTCATGGTCAATACCAGAGTTGATACACCATTGATAAAACTTAAGAGTGATATTATTCACTAAGAGAACTAAACAAACAATTCCTTCTTCTTTTTAAGGTAATACTAAAGTTCTTTTCTATTTTTCTGAAGCATATGAAAATACAAGTTATTAGAGAGTTTTTGAATATCGCAAAAAAAACGCTAAAATCACGTGAGTTCCTTTTGCGCATGCGTAATGATTTATGCGCATGCGTAACGATGTATGCGCATGCGTAGAAGGAACTCGCGTGGTTTTAACATTTATCGTATTTGTTTTCACGATATCCAAAAACTCTCTATTATAGAGAGGGCTATCATTAAAAATGTCTACAGAGACGTTCCGCAAGGTTCTATACTAGGACAGACTTTGACAAACCTAATGTACGATAAAATGCTAAAAGAGTAATGGTGTATAACATTTGAAAAAATTGTGTTTTTTCAAATGTTGTCATCTTTAATCTCAGCCTAAAGACCAAACCCATAACATTTAATATAGACCTTTGCTTTCAACAACAAAAGCATTAAATAAAATTTTGCCAAACATTGGAACACCAAGCTCTAAAAACAAACTAGCATTTTCAGTGGCAATGCAGTTCTTAAATCTAATCTGGAATAGAGCTCTCCAGTTTAATAAGCCAAAGAAGAAAAGAAAGTTATTGGTGGAGAAAAAAACATGGCTGCATCAAAAAGGAACAACAAACGCAAAAGATTGTAAAGTGAAAGATACGGTTCTCGTACTCTCTCCTGATGTGGCAGTAACTCAGATTAGAGATTTTTTTAAGTAAAACATTATCAACTCAAAAAATTGTACTGCGGACTAGTATAATTAACTCATTGCACTTTGTACAAAGAAAAACAAATAAATATATATAAATACAAAAATATATGCCGTTTGAATAACGGCTGCATTAAAAAAACATTAATAAACATCCTTCCGTTTTGGTTTATACAGTATATAATGCTGAGCTACAAAAATAAATTGGAAGAGCACCGAAAACAAACCTAATGCGAATTTTGATAAGTTTCCGAAAATGGCCACCCAGTCATCTAAAACGTGAACAAGATTAATCACTACTATTACATTTTTAAAATAATCACTTACTGTAGTTGTACGCGTCTAATATCATTTGCAGTATACTAAGAACTCCTCCAGCAAGATCTAAAAACACACCACCTATACTCCAACCTTTGGTACTCTTCCGCCTGTAGTTTAAAATTGCCTGAAAAATAACGTATAATTTATGAATACAATACTTAGTATATCATACCTGAGGTATATATTTAGACAATGTTATAAATAATTTAACGTACGAGCAGAAGTAAAAGAAATCTAACCATTGAATAACATCAAAAATAACTAGAAGTATCATAATTAAGTACAAGCCGCATATCACTCCTAAAATTATTGACACTATCAAAGAAATTTTTTGATTTCCCCTTTCGTACAACCAGCACTGAAAAATGGTAAATAAAACTGCAATTAATCCGTGAATGTTAAAAGCGTTATCGTTAGCGGTTACTGGTATTAAACCTCTTGGATATCGGTTGAGGTACTGGTCCTAAAAATCATCAAATCGGATGAAGTTTTTATTTTGGTTTAAAGACACTTACGATTATTGATGGTATGTAGTACAAACTTAACGTAAAAAGTGTGTAAGACACGTATCCAACTAAATTTAATGCTAAGTAATCAAAATCTAAACCTACAACGCTATAAAAAAAATAGTTGTAGTTGTTTTTGCTTTTTGCCAATCTTATCTTTACCTTTTTCTTCGAAAATTAGTGATAATTTGCGGGTAAAATGAAAGAGACCAAGCTGCAAAGTATGCCCATCCAAATATGATTGAGAGAACATCGACAGCTTTTAGTTTGTAAATTGTAGCTGTCAAGAATATTTCATCCACGCTAAAAGGTTACATTTTAAAGAAGGTCTTAATTTAAGTGGCACTTACTTGACATCTTGAGACGCTTGAGCTGTTAAGAGCGAATGTCCAGCACCCACTGCGGTAAGGTTGATTTCGAAAGTTTGATCGCCAGGATTCAAGAATATATGTTGTGGGTTCGTCCGCACAAGATCATCGTATTGATTATGGAACTTTATTACTACGTCACTAAGATCAAAATTTCTAAAATCAAGTAAGTTTTATTTTATTTATAATAAAAAAATTAATTTTATACGTTACGCTAACGTTGAATGTTTGAGTTTCGTGTACTTGAAGAAGTAGTTGATGTGTGCTTATCGTAATGGTACATTTTGATGATGGAACAACTGCAAAAAAATAGAGTTTGCATTTTATAACTATTCGAAAATGTGAGTCTTAGATTTTATTTTCGCCCTTTAAAAAAATTATTTGAGTAAGTATTCAAGCTTCCACGGCCGGAGTCATTGTTAAAACAAAAACATCTTCCGGAATTGGACAACCCGACAATTTAAATTTCGAACTGCGTTATCTAACTAATACTATCATTGCAAACGGTTACAGCAAACAAATTATCTAAAAGTCATTAAACGTCACTCCCATCCTCACCCTCAAGATTTGCAAAAGATATTTTCTAACACTTCAGAAACAATTAGGTGTTACACTTTTTTTTCAAAATTTGATAAATTGAAGTTTAAGGATATCAATCAACACTGTTAAAATAAAGAAAATGGATAACCGTTTTCGAGAAATTAGTCTTGAAAAAATCAAGTCAAGTCGTTGGATCAGAAATAGACGAATCACATTATCGCGGCATTGGGATACCACTTAAAAAATCGACCACAAGCTATAATTGTGCAGTTTCAAAAAAAGGAACAAAAGGATTTACTGGTCAGCAATTTTAAGCTTTACAAAAGGGATAAAGGTAATCTAACAGCCGATAAAATAAACGCAAATTTTAACAAGCACGACGTTTACATCAACGACCACTTGACTCCAGAAAACAAACAATTCTTAGGGAAACTAAAAAATAAATGTGAACAGCTGAGTTTTACTTATGCTTGGTGTCGTGATGGTAAATTTTATGCAAGGAAAAGTCAAGGAGATAAGTGTATCAAAATAACAACGTTAAGCGATATAGACGCGTTAAAATGATTTGCTGGTTACGACGCATTACGATTATACGTTTATTGATAAGCTGCGTATTATTAAATTAGTTATTATTATCTATGTATCGTTATGGTTAAAATTATGTATTACTGCTAACAGTTTAATTTTTAATTGTTATCTCTAAATAAAAACGATAATATGGTAAACCAATATAATAATGATTTCAATACTTTTTGTAAAACGAAAAAACTTGAAGCATTTTAACCTGTTATATGCAAATATTAGAAGCATGAAAAAAAATTTTAATCACTTTGTTTCCGAGCTTAGTCAAATTGAAAATAAAAATTTCATAGTGTTAAGCGAAATTTGGATAAAACAGAATGAAGTTAACTTGTATCAAATGCCTGGTTATCAATGCTTTTCATGTTGCAACGAAAAATAAAAGCTGGAGGCATTTTATGTTATATTGATGAAAAAATAGTAACAAACAAAATTGAAACGATTATGACGACAGCAGATATATTGTTATTAGATGTAAAGTTACAAGGTTTGTATTTTAAACTCTTATGTATATACAGATTACAAGCATAGACCGAAAATGATTATATGAACGAGTTAGAGAGCATTTTACCTAAAATAAACAATAATATAATATACATTGGTGATGTCAATATTAACATTCTACAAACATCTGCAACCTGTCTTTCATATAATAGCTTGTTAAATAGTAATGGGTTCACTTCCCTAATCAATTCTCCAACAAGATATTCTCCAGTAGGTCCTTCTATAGTCTGTATACTATTGGCGCGGAGTAATAAATCATAATTGCTTGAAATAATTCTTTATTTTCTTGTGAAAGCGGTACTTCTACGGTTAAGTAAAAACCAATAAATTCTAACCAAAAATACGATCATTGTGCCGCTCTTGCAGCATATCGACCCATCTAGGGTTTGAGAACAATAGTTTAATCTGTGTAAACACGTTGCCATCAGCCCAGGTACTGACAAAACGAAAATCATAGCGGTAGATGTGGGTATTATTCCAAGATACAAAAATAATGGTATATAATACGTAAGAAGTAAAATTTGTAATGTAATCTACTATACAAATAAAATAAATAACATATAACCACATAATAATTCATATCAAGGTAGATTTTACTATTATAATATATTTACCTACTAAAAATATGATTTTCCAAACGTATCAGGTACCTACGCCACTGCAATACGGGAGATTCGATAATTCTGACAGGTTTATTACTCCGCGCCAATAGTATACTGAGTATAGTACTTGTATTGATCACATGTTTATTAAAGATCGTAATATTAGTTTATACAAAAGTGCAATTTTTGATATCGATCTAACTGATCACTGTATGTTAGGTTTAACATTAGAAGGTAATACTAGAGCAGACATTATTAACGAAAAACCAAAACACTTAAGTGACAGACAAGTTATAGACAAAGATATGGTTCTAGTAAAGCTGAAGGAGGTAAACTGGAACATATGTTTTAATTGTGACAACACCAACACCTGCTTTAATAGCTTTCATGACATTTTAACCTATTAGCAAATTTTTGTAAAAATAAAGTGACACTTAACTCTAAAAGACAAAAGCAAAACTAATAAGCCCATGGATAACAAATACAATAATAAAAAAAATAAGCAACAGAAAAAAACTTTATACTATCTATAAAAAGCGGTCCTATGATCAAAATTTCAAAAACTATTATTTCAAGTTTTGTGATAACTTAAAAAAGATATAGACTTAATAAAAACGCAACATTATGCAAGTCAATTAAGAAACTGTAGCCGTGACCAAGCCCAACAATGGAGAATTATTAATAGCCTAACAGGATCAAAAACTAATCAAAAATGTTGATCATATTGAGTTGGAGGACGGAACCATATTAAAGGATCCTTACAAAGTAGCTAATAAAATAAACGACCATCTGGTCGCTGTACAGATTATCCTCGAATTCCAATGTGACTAAACAACTTACTGTCCTCAATGACATTAGCTTACTACACAAAGGTTCAAATTTACGCTCATTCTTTATTTTTCTTGTAAATGATCAAGAAATGATAGATATTATCAAATCGCTATAAAATAAACAATCTTCAGGATTTGACTTCTTTACAGTTGATTTAATAAAAAATATAGCAGTACATATAGCACCAGTACTAACACACATACTAAACTTAAGTTTCACTTCTGGCATCTTTCCTGAAAAATTAAAATTAAGTTTAATAACCCCAATACTAAAAAAGAAAAAATTACGAGGATGTATTGATATCTAGTTAGCCTAGACCAGTTCCTTGCATAAACAAAATATTGCGTTACCATAGCAACGAACAATAACTTATTAGAAGTGTCAGTGTAAAGTTTGACGTCAAAAAAAGTAAACCAGAGTCACGCAATAAATTAAATGAAAAAGATGTCCACCGAAATTGTGAAAATCGAAAAATTGGAGTATCGAGCCATCATCAAGTACCTGTATTTAAAAGGGTTAAGAGGTAAGCAGATTTACGAAGATATGCTTAATACCCTTGGTGATCAATGTCCTTCGTATGCGACCGTCAAAAATTGGAATGCAAGCTTCAAAAGAGGTAAATTTTCCATTGAAGATGATGACCGATCGGGAAAGCCAGTTTCTGTGTCAGTCCCCGAAAATATGGATGCAGTTCATGACATGATTTTATCAGACCGTCGAATTGGGCTAAAACGGATATCTGAAGCACTGAATATTTCATACGAACGCGTTCATCATATGGTTCACGTCAATTTGGACATGAGAAAAATTGCTGCAAAATGGATCCCCAAATGTTTGAATGTTGACCAAAAGCGTGCAAGGGTAGAAGCATCGCGTTCGATCTGTGCTCGATTTGAAAACGATGTAAACTTCTTAAACCGAATTGTTACTATGGATGAGACTTGGGTACATTTCTACGATCCAGAAACAAAGCAACAATCGATGGAATGGCGACACTCTGGTTCTCCAAGACCTAAGAGTTTCGTGTCCAAAATCTGCTGGAAAAGTTCTTGCTTCAGGTTTTTGGGATTGCCATGGAGTAATCATGATTGATTTTTGGATAAAGGTAGAACAATAACTGGAGATTACTATTCGACATTACTGACCACTCTACGGGAAAATATTAAAGAGAAAAGACGCGGAAAGCTATCCAAAGGTGTTTTGTTTTTGCAGGACAACGCCCCTGCACACAAATCTCATGTTGCCATGCAAAAATTCGTGATTTAGGGTTTGAATTACTAGAACACCCCCTTATTCACCCGATTTGGCTCCGTCCGACTATCACCTCTTTCCTCAACTGAAAAAAGTTTAAAAGGTCGTACATTTTCTTCCAACAAGGAGGTAATAGAAGCTGTGGAGGTCTGGTTTGCAGAGCAAGAAGAAACATTTTTTTTGAAAGGTCTAGAGACGTTGTAGGTTCGCTGTAATAAATGTATCCAATTAAGAGGAGAATATGTTGAGTAATAAAATATTTTGACATTGAAATTTTGTTTGGTTCTATAGTAGGCTAAGAATTTTTGAATATATCCTCGTATAATTTGGACAACATAAGGCCTATAGCCTCCTATCAATATTTTCTAAAATTTTTGAAAAGATAATGAAACTTAAGATTAACCACATATTTAAATAATAATTTTTTTTTAAATAAAATCAATTTGGTTTTTGAAGGAAAATCCACAGAGGAAGCGATAGCTAGTGTGATGGGTTCTGTACACAACAGTATAAACGAGGGGAAAAAAACTACTGGCATACTTTGTTGATTTTAAAAAAGCTTTTGATTTAGTCAATCACGATATATTGTTAGCAAAACTAGAAACAGCTAGAATAAGAGGAGTAGCTTTAAGTTGGTTTGATGAGTTCTTACGCAATAGGACACAACGAGTACGTATTAAAGATTATTTAAGTGAACAAGTTATAGTTAG